>VZTD01003610.1:407229-544504 GCA_013397725.1 Rhagologus leucostigma
CTGGCTGGTGCGGGGCTCGCAACGGGACGTGGTGATCGACGCAGGGCTGGGGCTGCGCAGCCTGCCCGACTACTTGCGCGACGCCGGGCTGCTGGCGCCGGCCGAGGGCGCCGGGCCGCGGCCGCTACTGGCCGTGGCCACCCACGTCCACTTCGACCACTCGGGTGGGCTGCAGCACTTCGAGGAGGTGGCGGTGCACAGCGCCGAGGCGCAGGCGCTGCTGCAAGGCGACAACTACGAGGCCGTGACGTGGCTGTCGGACCGGGAGGTGGCGCGGCCGCCGCGGCCCGGCTGGAGCGCACGGCAGTTCCGCGTCCCACCCGTCCGGCCCAGCCGCCTCCTGCAGGAGGGTAAGGGGGCCGGCCCCGCCGCGCCGAGGGGTGCGAGCCGCAGCGGGGGCGCGGGGCACAATGCTCTGGGTATTCTAGAACGGCTCCTTAGCCGCTGAGCGCCTCCTGCTTTACTCAGCTCCTCGTATAAAATAATTAAACCGGTTAATTTTGTCGTTTTGTGAACCTACAGACCACCTGCAGTCAGCATGGGACCAAATAGACGCGTAGTGGGTTAAACTGTTTCTACCAGTTCTGAAACTATTTTGGCGGCAGAGTCTTTTTTTCCGTCTAGAATGAGAATCACTCAGCAGTGATTTAAGTGACTAGTTGAGCATCCCAGGTTTATCCTTAGGCTTCAAACGGTATGTCAGCAGGTCATGTTCTGGCACCCTTATTATTTATAAGCTGTCAAGACATAGAAGTGCAATTAACAGAACAATTCCTGAAATACATACTGAGAATACCGTTTTTGTTTTACAGAATTTATGTGAATTTTATATGAATACATTTACTGAATTTTACCTGACTTACCTAAAATGTAAAAAATCACTTGTTACTGGTGTAGCATTTACAGAAGTGGCTTGTTGCAGATTAAAAAAAAAATCATTTAGTCCCTCATGGGAGACAGTGAGTAGGGTTTTTGGTAACAAAACACCTAAACTGTAGAATACTGTTCAACAGAAGTTAAAGGGTGGCTGTCAGACAGGTGACACCTTTGGCACGGTACTTACTCTCTTCTTGGCTTCATAAGGCCATCCCACATAGGTGCTTGGAAAAGCAGAACTGACCTTACTGAAGACTTCAGTAAAGATCAGATGTGACATTTAACTATAGTAAATCAACAGAAGTTTAAGGGTTTTTTTTTCTCTAAAAGGAGGGATTATTTAAAAAAAAAAACTTTTGTAAAAGAGCAAGTACAGAGTAACATCAGAGTTTCTAAGATGTTAACTGAGACATGAGATACGACTATCAGTTCAGTGGCTGGTGCAGTTAAAAGGCATTCACATATAAACTGGCAAAAAAATGACCTTATGGTAAGAAAGTTTTATTTTTGTGTCTTGTTGAATGAGATGAAGAAGGTGTGTGGAGGCTTGTTTGGTTCTCCTCCAGCAATTTATGTTTTGGCCTTTTGCCTTTTAGGAGTAACAGCAGTGCAATTCTAGATGGATTAAATATGGGTAAAATTATAATAAATTGTGAAATACATTCTTTGTAAACTTTCAAAGGAGAACCAGCTTAGATGTGTTGTATTTGTTTCCTGTTTCGTTTTCTCTACTGCATTGCTTTTCACATTGTTCAATTTATTAGAACCTGAATATTTTCCATTAATACAACCCAAGCCTGTGTCAACTGTTAGTGTCACTGGAAAATACCTTTTTGTTAAGTATATATTTCAGACATCTCTTTGGCAGTCACCAAGAAAAATGCCCCACTCCCACTCTTGCAATATGTAGTATGTATAAACTCTCTGCGTATGAGTAGGTAGTTCTCTTTGTGTCATTTAAGAAACATGACAAATGCATAAGTTTTCCTGTAACAAATCTGTTTGCAGGGGATGTGATCAGCCTCGGAGATCGACAGCTCACTGTCATGCACATGCCTGGTCATTCACGAGGCAGTATTTGCTTACATGACAAGGACAGGAAGATTTTGTTCAGCGGAGATGTGGTGTATGATGGATCTATGATCGACTGGCTTCCCTACAGCAGAATCAGTGACTATGTTGCAAGCTGCCAGCGCCTGATTGAGTTAGTTGACAGAGGTCTTGTGGAGAAGGTACTACCTGGGCACTTCAACATATTTGGGGCAGAAAGGCTGTATTGGTTAGCTTCCAACTACATTTCCCAAGCTGGAGTTTGTCACAAGATTTCTACCTGTGCCATGAGATCCATTGCAAGCATAGCACTTCGTGTTACAAATTCAAGAATCACTTCTCAGTGACAGTCAATTTTGTGTGATTTGTCATCTGCTGTAAAACCAAATGGGTTGTGAAAGCATCAGTAACAAGCAAAAGCAGTATGTGTTAGCAAAAAGATGGCAGATTGATACAGGTGAGCTTCAAAAATTCTCTGTTTTTTCCGACTTATTCATATTTTTATAAAAACTCTGTAAACTAGTAGCTTTAACCAAAGCTACCGTTTTTCTTTCTACTTTTTCAGGGCATGTTTGCACAAGTATTTTGATTCAGATATATTGTTTTATTTTTGTTACAACTCTGACAGATGTATATGCTAAAATTAGAGGTTTTACATTAATGCCTGAAACCTTGTTGATGTAGTACAACTTGTGATTATTCATCAGGTCCTGCTCAGGTTTTGACCTAACAGAGCTCTTGCTAAGACCTAGTGTGTGCTAGGAGCAGTGCCATTAGGTCAAAGCAGGAGCAACACCTGCGCAGGACTCAGTGGGCAGAAAGAGATAATTCTGCAGCCATTGCCACCTGTGAGCGTGGTGTCTGCTGCACCTCTCATCACCTGAAGCTTTATGGTTGCAAAGTACTTGTCTGGCAGCTTCTTTAGAATACACTAACACATGGAAGTTCAACAGACCAAACTTTCCAGCTGGAAGTCACAGATCAGTTTACCACAGAAGCTTTTGGTACAGGTGGACTGTTGAGGCTTTCGTGTTTCTTGGTGTGGTGCAAGGAACCACTGCACCAGGAGAGAGGGAGCAAGCAAGAGCACTCTCACCATTGGCTAGCGAAGTGTTTTGCTTGTAGGCATGTGAGTTAGGAATTAGACAATTTGTGAACTAGTGAATAATGTGTTAGACTACCCTCTACAAAGTGGATTGAACTTTTGCTTGATGTGTTTATTTTTTTCTGATAAGCTCATAAAAAATATTTACAGAGTATGTTGTTCTGTAAAGTTGAGAGAAGTGGACTGTGACAAGCTTAAAGTGTTTGTTGATGCTTAAGGGTATTTTTATGTGACTATATTGTAACTTGGTTGTTAATGATCTCTGTTTGGGGAGGGATTGAGACTTTATCATGACCTTGCCATAGTGAAGGTGTTGCATTAAGCAGCCGGTACACTTGTTATCACAAAGTGAGTGTAACTCAGATTGCTTACTGCTTTCATCTGAAGTGTGTGCTGCACATGGTTGTTCGGAAATGTAAAGTGTGTTGCATTGAGTTTGTTGAAAAAAAATGTTGAATACATTGAGAAATGCTAAATAGCATTGTAACTTGCTTGTGAAAATTGAATGTGTGATATTTAAAAGCTGTTGAAACGGTTAGAGTTTGTGTAATTATTCTAACAGTTTAGATATATTTAACTTTTTTAAAAGGACACTGTCTGAATTTATTTTTGTACATAGACATATATATATATGTTCCTAAAAAGACTGCAAATGTTTCTCCCAAATTTTAGTGCAGTTTAACTTTTCTCGTTTGGCTTTCACTTTATGCAGAAGGTTTTTCCTCAATCATAGCCAATAGAAAGGGATCCAAAGGTTTGGGCTCTATCTAAGGCATGAGGGAGAGGAAGTTGAATAGCCTTCTGAATAGATGCAAATTCTTGTGGGGAAAAAAAAAAAACTATTGCAAAATAAAAAGCATCACTGTCTAAAAATGATGAAAGCGAGTATCTTATGTAAGGCTTTTTCCCTTTCATAGATCACTGCACTCCTGCCTTTACTGTGAATATATTTTTACCAGGATTTGTACTGATTGGTTGCAATGTGCCTAGTTCGTTAAAAGTGCCTGTCTCCAAGCTGAAGCAAAATTGTGAGTAGGCAGGATGTGTGCAGAGATGCAGCACTTGAAAGACCTGTTATCACTCAGCTCACGGTCTCTTTTTTTTGAGAAATCCATGTATATCAGTGTATGATGTGAGGAGTGTTCAGTGGGTAGACTTACATCATAAAACCAAGAGGTTTTTATGTTGGCCTCAGTTGGCAGAGGAAGAAATACAAAAACAGCCTGGGAAGCAGGCTGAAGGTATACATATCACTAACGCTTACACCAGTTATCCAGAGGATGCCATGGTGTCACAGCTTAGCCAACAGTAATTGAATTCCTGCAAATTAGTTGACAGTGGTGTAACACCAGTAATAATCATGCTTTTTAAACAATGCTTTTGTGAAGACTGTGGGAGCCCTGGTGGTAACCCTGTGCATTAAGGGAGACACCAAGAACTCCTCTCACAAAGCCTGCCAATATGGATGTCAAGCTGCTAAAGTTTTGCAAATGTTCACTAGGAGAGTAGGATCCGTTTGAACTGGCATTCTGTGTTATACCACTATCAGTTTGTTTATTTGATCCAATATTAGAATCTCTGTAGCCAGATTTTACTGTACTGTAAAGCCTGAGCTCCTAAGAGAAGACTCACAGGCATGTCAGTTCAAAAGGAAAGATAACCTCCATCTTCCATCATTCGTGTTTAAATCTGTGCTCAATATCTCTATCAGCTACGATCCTTAAATGGCCATATCACTGTCAAAATGTCCTAATAAGCTATGCTTAAGTCCATTAAGTACAAAACCAAAACTTTGACATTTTTACTTTACCAAAATCTAGGGGATAATTTGCTAGCTCAGAAGTGAGCTTTACATGCACATAACCCAAAGTGGAGTTTGTTATTAAACTGCTGCTATAATCCAAATGAAAGTAGTTTTTTGAGGGTCATGAAATTATTTTTTGTATTATAAGAAATTCATTACTAGATAAACGATACTTAAATGACCTTAAGTTAAAAGAGCTGTCTGATTATTTTTGTTAAGACTTACCAAATTTTAATCATAAGAGTTTGACAGTGGTCCTTTAACACTACTTGGATTAAATATTTAAAATGTGCATTTTAAGTGAAAATACTGCATCATCTGGAGCATTTAGAATTGAGTTGATTTCTTTGTAATATCTAAATATGTGTTAATGCAGTTTTCAGTAGACTGGGGAATTGACATAAAAATTGGATGGGAAGTTTTATTCTGTAATCTGTCAAGACTATTATGATGTTAAACAACAGTTTGCACATAAGAATTAATTTTTTTCATGTTTTATCATAATAAAATATTATAATCCTATGCAGTTAAGTAATAATTTCTAGGTATTTTTCAACAGAAGCACTTTTCATTCTAGATGGAGTATATTTACAAGTTGCTAGCAGAATTATTTATGCTTCTGAGCAGGAAACTGCATTAAAAATGCTTACACATCATAGATGCACTTTGCCTTCTACAAGCAGATGTCTGTAGTCAAAACAAATAAATGCAGCTCTGTTAGGAAGCGTGAGGGAGATAAAGGTGAAGGAAAAGGAGGATTTATTGACATTTAACGTTAAAAATCTAGGTCTCAGAATTCAACCAACACTGGTCCAAGTTCTTATTTATAATTAATGCATTACTTAAATCAGTAAGCAGTAGCTCTTGGGTCTAAAAATCCAACAATGTATTATCCAGAATAGTACTACTACTTCTTCAGTCCCTTCACTTTCAAGTTGAATTAGGAAGTATAGGAACGATCGAGAAGCAATGAAAAAAACATTCATTATGTTTTATTTAAATTTATTATAAAATTTATTTATTACACAGAGGAGCTGCTAGCCAAAACATTTTAGCTGTATTGCACCGGGTTTTCCAGGGCAGTCAGAAAGCCGTTCCCAGGTGCATCACTAGTCCAGGCACTTTAGAGCGCTGTGAAGTCACTTTACTAATAGCTTACACATCAGCCGCGCCTTGCTTGGCGTAGTGGTGTAATCGTAGCCCAAAGCCTGTTACTGCTCGAGTAGTGTCCGTAGGGGCGGGATGCCCCCCCGTGCAGTGTCCCTGGGTGGGAATGTCCCCTCGCTGTCCCGCCGGCGCCGCGCTGGGGGGAGTGACGCCAGAGCGTGGCCACAAGCCGGGCGGGGGCTGCATTTACCATGAAAATAGCAGAATTGACGATCAAACTAGAAACCAACGGTATTACAAGCCTGCTCCTTGCTTTTACTGGGCTACCCAAAACCATCTTCAGCACATGGTTACTCCTAACTACTCAGATTTTACTGGACAGGCTAATCTCACCTGTTTAAAAATTAATCGTTAAAAAGTTATTTTAGTAACTAACTTTGTGCATGTTTCCACACATGCCCAGCTGAGTCCTGGGGAGGTGATGAGGCATTCAACGGAAATTAAAATTGGATAAAAACCCAAAAAATAAAAATAAATAAGTAAACAAAAAGACCTGGACATGGGAAAAGCCTCAGAAACTTAGCCAACACTTCTGCAACTGTGCTAGGTATTTCCCAGCAGTTTGATTGAGATGCACAAAGAAGCATTTACAATCATCAAACTGGCAATGATACTTGGTATGTTTTTAATATGGCTTTATATTTTTACATTGATTTTTACATACGATTTGTTCTAAGAGTGATGTGAGCAAAACTAACTTGAACTTGCATGAAATCTTGCCCAACTTCTCCTTTAAAAATTCAGGATTAATTTAATTAGGGTTCTGATAAGTGATCTGATTTTGAGCAGTTGGGATGAGGTTTATAATCTTCTGCACACTCAAATTCAGTTAAGGACAGTGGAGTGGCAGGATAGTTTCAAATACCAATAAAATTAGGACTAGAAAAGAAAATACATTCACTTGAAGGGAAGACAGACCTGGCAGACAACCCCACAAATGACTTTCAAAAAGCAGCAGAAGAGTTTGAAAATTAAACAAAAGCCAGTAACAACGTGTTTTAAGTATATCTCAAAATTAATTATTTTCCTTATTAAGCTGACAATATGTATGTGTGAGGAACATGCTAGTGATATTCTAATTTACCAACTCTATTCATAAGAGGTGATTTTAGGAGGGGTTTAGCCAACTTTGAAAACGTAAGGATTTGCAAGTCAGTGCTACCACAACCATGTACTTATTTTTAGTTATTACTATTTGAGCCTGTCTTTTCTGTTTGGAATTCTTTGCATTTCCATTTCACATGCAGTATGAGCACTGCTGTTAACTTTAATCAGTTTACAAAGATCAGCACTTTGGTTTCTAGAGCAATTTTTTAGCTTATAAGTTTAGAAGTAGGGACCTGAATGTGGATTTCCAGTTCCCAGAAGCACACCCAGGGTATCAGTATCAGGTATTTCACTCTACCTGACTCAGAGCAGCCATGGCACAGGTGCACCATGAGAGAGGACAAGCTGGAAGCCAAGCACAGTCACAACACAGGCAGGGATTGTGACCTCTCTGCAGAGTAACCTGACCTGTCAGCAGCTCAGTGACTGCAGATACCGGCAAGGTGATGACTCAAGTTCATGGCCAGGCCACAAAGTCAGGTCAATATGTCAGCAAAAGAAGCACACAGCATGAAAGCAGGAATAACTCCAGTGCAGCTCAGGCAAGGACCAAGGGGCCCTATGCTGAGCTCCAGGATCAACATGCAGAGGAGGTTCGAGTTGGGGTGAAAAGGGCAATTTGGGGCTCTTGGTGCAGTCGGGCTCCTGGTGCTACTCTCCCACACTCCACTAGGTACTCACCATTTGATTAATGCTTCCTTTTCTCTCTGGACACGTAAATACGTTGTATGAAACACACAAAAAATTAATTTATGGTTATGTTTGCACCACAGTACAGGTTGAGGGTCAAACCTGACAGTAATTTACGCTTTTAGTTGCAAAGCTACCACCTGTAAACAGGTCAGTTGCAAACCTCTCACCTCTGCCTATTTGATCTGTGGACCAGACATAATACGAACCGACAGCCAAATAAGTTTCATCTCTGCTTGACTTTGTTCAGGAAAAATGCGTCTTGAGCAAGTCAAACTCTACATATTCAACACTGTGTACTCGGTATAAACCTACTAATAGTTTTTTACTGGAAATCCAGGTGCAAAACACCTCCAAGACATGCTGTCAGTCCTGAAAGGAGCAGGACTGAAACACCTGAACGAATTTTTCATTGCCTGAAAATTTTCAGTCTATATAGGCAGACTGCATAACACAGTATCAGCAAGGATCTGAATATCATTACGGTCCAGTTAGTAACATTGTACTATGCCGTCACAGCTGGTTACAAAACAGTCCTGTTTGCAAAGCAAGGCACAAGCGACAATTACTCTGTCACAGACCAGAGCACTGAGGCAGCACTTTTCACAAATTTGAGTTTTCTCACCAATTATGTATTTCCCACACACACCTATGTAATGCTGACTCACTGACTGTTTTGCAACACAAAAATATTAGAGTCAATGACAACTGGAACTATATATTAAGGTCTGCAGCCTCTACATGGTACATATTGCTCTCCATCAAATTTTTAGTAAGGCAAAGCCTGTACTGTGCCAGAAATGCTTCTATAAATGCCAATTTTGTGTGCTCCTCCACAGCCTGCTGCACCTCCAACAGTCGGGAAGGAGTGAGCAGGGACTGGGGCCACGGGGAGTTCTTCTGACACAGCCACCACACATCCAGGCTGCAGCAGGGCAAGTAGAAGTGTTGACCACAAAAATCAGATTTGTTACCTAGTGTGCAATAAGCCAATAATTACATACTTGAGGGAGATAAGGATTATTTATTTCAGAGTTGCACAAGCCTAGGTGCTGGGTGGTATTCCATGAATCAAGCATACCAACTATCAAAGCTCTTAGTATTTATACATTTTAGCAAACAAACACATTAATGCTCATTGGCTTCAGGTTACATAGTTCTCTTATTAATTATTATTCTATCTTCTGTTGGTTAATGATTCTCTTACTTCTCATGCTAATTATTCCACAAGCCCAGTCCTTCTCTTGAGTCGGGGCGCAGCTTGGTCAGTGGTCTGCCGGAAGTACCTTCTACCCAGCTGGAGCTGATTCAGCACAGTTGCTGAGTTGTCTTTATTAATGTCTTCTTTATCTTGAGAGTTCTGCCAAATGTCCTTGTGGCCAGTAAATTCTGAATTGCTTGTCTGACATCACTGAAGCACGTCGTGCTCTTGACCTTAACAAGGAAATTCCATCTATAAGAAATTTTTCTGTCTAACTCCTGGACATCACTCTGAGCTTGCTTGGTAGCTCCTATCTGTTTCAAGGATTAAATCTCCTTTCTTGTTGATCAGGCTCGAAAATCAAGATCAAACATCAAGGAACATCCTTCCTTCGGAAAACCGCCTCGCGTCCCCGTTTCAAGCAGAGGCTGCCCGCCCGCCGGAGACGCCGTCAGCAGCCATCGCGGGCGCGCGGCAGGGACCGCCCTGCCCGGGCTGAGTGGCAGACCCCCAGCCAATAGCAGAGCGCGTAGGCCTCGGGGGCGGGAGATTATCCACCCACGGCCAATCAGACGGCGCTAATTGGTGGGGGCGTGGTTTGAACGGCGTCGCCAAGGGCAGGAGCGCGCCGTCGCCAAGGTGCGGAGGCGCGTCTACTCCGACCCGGCTGGCCCGGCAGCGGCACGATGAGCCTGGCCCTGAGGTCGGTACGAGCCGCGCGCTTTCCCCCTTGCCCCGCTCGGGGCCTGGAGCGCGGGCGGGGGTCCCTCAGGGCCGCCCCGCCTCCTTTCGGGACGTGTTGGCGGAACGGGGGGCACGCCGGGCGGTGGCGGGGCCTGGGTCATCCACGGCCTCCCGACGGTCTGATCCCTTCGGCGCGGCCGGGGGCGGATCAGGCCCGTCTGTCTGCCAGGGGAGGGAAGGGTCCGGAGTGGTTCTCTTCTGGGTTGCCTAATGTGCCTTCAAAAGCCCTGTGAATAGGCATAAAATTAAACTGCTCGGTTTTGTCTTGTTTATAAATTCTGATTTAGTAGCTATTGCGTAAAGGGGCCTGGCTTATGAATCCCAATATTGCCAAATTGTTTGTTTCAAGCGTAATTAATATATTTACATGGCAGCTGTGATCCTTAATTTTAAAGTCTAAGAACTTGACGCTTAGTATGGTTGAAGTAGTTGCAGAAATGTCACTGAACTGCTTGTATTGGAGTACTGCTTTGTCTTTTGATAAATTAATTTTATGCTAAGCACTAAATGAACACTTAAGTACCCAGATTGCTCTTTCGGAAGAGTTCGGTGTTAATCTGCTTTCAGTTTTATAAATGGATTTCTTCATCGTAGCTCACAAAATCTGGGCTCCCTGGATCTGAGCTACTCTCCCAGTCCTAGTTAAGTAGCCAGCTCAGAGTTATTTTAGTCCTTCCAAGAGCTGTAGTAATTCAAAGCCTGTGTGAAATCACAGTCTCAATTGGTCTGTTAAGGACATCTTGGTCTTTGAGGATATTGTGGTTTGAAGTAGGTTCAGCTTCTGCAGCTTGCACTTTTCTTGTCTGTATTTGGGATTTTTGCTTCAGTGGTTGTTGAAAGCTAAATCTAGGTAAGTGTTTAACCTTACATTTTGATTAAAATTAGCAAAATGTTAACAAAGAAGAGCATAAAGAGCTTATTAGAGGAGATTTGGAAAGTTAATCTTGCAAAGTTTTCTGTTTACTCATCAGTAATTTTTATGCATTTTACACTAGGTGATACAGCACACATTCTGCCTCTGGTACAAATGGACAAATGAGTATAAAAAGCCTTTTCCTGAGGGTATAACATAAACTATACAGTAATTTAGGTTAGGAAGGACTTAAGGAAGTCATCTAGTCCAGCTTTCTGATCACAGCAGCTTCTACTCAAAGCTGGCTGAGGATGCTAAGCACCTTTTATAGTTAGGTTCAAAAAATTTCTGATGATGGAGACTCCTTCCTAGTGGAACTGTTCTAGCACATCACTACATGCACTGGGAAAATGTTTCCCCTTAGATCCAGCTGCAGTTTCTCCTCCAGCTGCAGTTTTTTCCCTTAAATTTTGTAGTTACTGTCTCTTGTCCTTTTACTTTGTTCCTCCAAAAATATAAGCTTATTCCTAGACTAGCCAAAGAAAAGGGGTCTGTCTTTGAGCAAGATTTGCTGATTTGGGGACTTGTCTCTTTTGTATATACCAACACAGAGCAAAAAATCTTCAGAACAGCGTGTATGTGTGTGATCTAAAGGATTTTAAAAAAACAACCCTGCAAGTACCATTTATCTAAGAACTGTTACAGGCAACAAAGCGGATTTGTAGCACCGAATGCCAGCTTTAGTAGCCAGACCGTCTGGCCTAGTTTGGCCTCCACTGGCCTGTCTGTCCTCAAATTTATTTTATTTTTTTAAGCTACAGTGTAGAAACCAACTGTTTTCATGAATTGTATAATTTCAACTGCTAATCTAATTTGTAAGATCAAGAAGCCTTTTTAACTGGTAGTTTTTCTACCCTCTTTTTTTTGTTGTTGCTTCTTAACAAAAATGCCTGTGCTGATTTTATTTTGGGGGGGAACTGGAGGTGTCATTCAGATTTCACAAGGGAATTGTCTATTTCAAATGTTATTTTAAACTGGGAGTACAAGCTGGGAGAATATTGACTAGGTAAGGCAGTGATTTCTGCAATTATGGTGAGTTTCTTATTGGTGGAAAATTTTATCTACAATGGCATCTTCCCAGCAGAAATCTCTTATTACATTTCTTTCTCTTTATATAGGAATGAGCTCTCAGTAGACAAAACTAAAAAGAAGAAAAGAAGAGAACTGACTGAGGAACAGAAGCAAGAAATTAAAGATGCCTTTGAATTGTTTGATACAGACAAAGATAGAGCAATAAATTATCATGAATTAAAGGTAGAAGTTTTCTTTAATTTAAGCAATTTTATAGCAGCTATCTGTTCCGTAGTGAGTTCTTAAGATGTTGGCTGTATCTTTAAAAACTTCCTTCAACATGTTTTGCTGGGTTAAAGGAACGAGGGAAAAAAAAAGAAAATACAGGAAATACTCCATTGGCGTAAGAATAAGCTTTTCTTCCCACTTTGTATACTGAGTACAGTAACAGAACTGCTGTAGCATTCTAAATAACCCTGGTATAATTGCCCACCAGGGATAAGCTTGGACAGATGACCAAGTGGGAAAAGCTCTTGAAAAACTGTATGATTATTTTAAAGGCACTGTCTAACCTAAAGCTTGGTGTTGATTTTGGATGTGTAGGTAAAAGATGTAAATCAAATTTGTAAAACTATTGACTACAAGCCAGAGCTTACCTGTATTTTTCAACAGGAAGCCTATGATTTGTAGGAGTAAGGTGTGCTCTTAGCTCTGTGTGTGGGAGGCTCAGTAGTTGCCTGTCCCAAAGAAGGATGCTCCTAATGATATCTGTTAGCAGATGGAGTTCAGGATGTCTTTTTGAGTAAAGTCTCCCACCTGAAAGTCTACAGAGTAGTAAATGAGGTTCACTAAACTCACTTTAAATCTTTTATGTGTTTGTATTCTAATTATGGCATTGAGAACAAAAAGTGGCTTTGGAGAGGCCGGTGCTTCAGTCACATATAGAGTGAGATTTTTTTTGGAAAAAGTGCCTAATCTAGTGTATTGGCTCTACATTCTAGGTCTACCAAGTAACTCGAAGAAGGAAAAAAAGTCTTATTTTTACTTAATTTGCTGTTACAGGAGTGTGTTAGGTAGAACAGTTCTCTTTATTTCAGAGTTCAGGTATTTTGTCTTTGCTGGAGGCCACTGTGACTAGGGTTGTGCTGGGGACTGTTTTGGGGCTGTTAATATGCTTTTTCTGGTTATGGTATGCATTGAATTCCCAGCTGTCACGATTACTTGAAAAGCTTTTTCTTAGCTGTCTAATTAAATATTGTTGCCTTGAAGCTAATACTGTGAAAGAGCAGAAATACATAAGAAAAAAAACCTATTTATCTCCTTCTCTACAAAATCAGCGTATAGCATCAATTTTTGAATAACTACTTCCGTGGTTTTCCACATATGGTTAGCTTATATTCATCAGTTCGAAGGAAGGCAGAGTAGTGTGTGCTGAGAAATTGCCATCTAAGGTGAAATGGGAAACTAAATGTGGACTCCTAAGCTAATGGAAAAGTAAAATGTAGGTTGGCATCTCTGGCTTACTGGAAAGGCAATTAAAAGTCTTTTAGGACTTGTAAATCCTTGAACGTACACACACTTTGTCTGAATAATGAAGAATAATTTGCAGAATTATTTTCACTTTTGTCTTAAAAAGATTAGATTTTGAAATGGTTTTGTAAATGAAGAATAAATTTACTTGTCCTAAGATACATTTGGTCCAGTCTGTAAAATCCCTGAAAATGCAAAGGGCTTTTTTTTTTCTCACTGTAACTAGATGTTCCATTTCCTAGTAGTAGTTCTAGATGGTTTTAATATTCCAGGCTCTTTTCCTTTTATTTATTATAATTAATAAACCACTGATGTGCTCTTTCTCTCTTCGTCAAGAAAGTAATTACTGAAATTAAAAAGAAAATCTGTTAAATCTTTCTTTTGATCCTTATCTATGGTTGCGCTTCCATTTTATTCCAAAAGGTGGCAATGAGAGCCTTGGGTTTTGATGTGAAAAAAGCTGATGTCCTGAAAATACTTAAAGATTATGATCGAGAATCAACAGGCAAGATCACCTTTGAAGATTTTAACGAAGTTGGTATGTGTTTGATTGTGTTTCTAACTCTAGAGGTATTTAGCCTATAGTAGGGAGTACAGTTTCAAAGCCATACTTTGTGGACTTCTTCAATTATTTATTACTATTAAGAAATAGAAGTGGGAGATTTCATTTAATATTTTTCTTAATATAGGTCATTAGTGAAGGAAGATATTTGTTTGCTAAATGCTTAATTTGATATGTAGAAATGAATGATAGCTGCACTATAAAAGGAAGTAGGGTATACACAATCTTAATCTCTTTCAAGCTTACACAGAGGAATAAATGCTAGTTTAAAGTGCATATATTCTTTTCTTGTTCATGGATCTTTGTAAGATTCTTCTTCCTGCTGTGGAATAGGCATTGGCGTTGAATTTCGTGGGAAGGACTGCATACACAGACAAGCAGACTACAGACTTCATATATAAAAAAAGATTAGAGAAACTGAAGCAGATTTTAAATACTGTACTTCAAAGATTTTCAACTGTTGATTTAGTTTCAACAGTAGAATTAGTTGTTTCTTTCATCTGAAATTTTTGTATCATGCAGTTTTATGTACTTTGAGTATGCAGTGATTTGCAGAATTTTTAGGCTTGATGTTTCTTTGAAGATTTTAGGGGATTTTTGTTACACATAATTTATGCTTTTACATACAATTTATGTTTACCAAAAAGTAATCTCTGTGAGTTTACATCTCTAGTTTATTATGTCCCTAATAGTTCATTATGCTCATGATAGTCCATTTCTTCAAGGTATTCATTTTCTGTAGATTTTATGAAATAAAACATCCAAACCCCAGTACTTGCTCTTGGCTACAAATAGCAGCCTTAATGTATCAAAACAATTATTGATTGAAATGTGGCAACATTTAATTGTTTAACAGGTTAATACTGGACAAAATGTCTTGTTAATGACAGGTAATATTTTTGTAGTTATATTCCAGGTTACAGAACATTATTTTTGGTTCTTTTCTGATTTATAAATCCTGTGTGGAAGTATTAAAAAGAAAATGAGTGTATTGATTTGATAGTAATAATACTCTTAAAATTACATCATTATGCTGTAACATTATATAAAATGAATATACTTTATTTACCGTGCAATTACTTTTTTTAATTCCTCATGTTCAGTCCTGTTCATTGCTTTCTTATTCTGTCCTGGCTATCAATATGGACAGTCATTAAGTGCTGCAGGAAGCCAGGAAAATTCTTGTAGAAAGCAAGTTATATACCTGGAAGGGGATTGAACCTCTCAGAAAACTTGAGTTGGAGTAGAGTACTGCTATGGTGGAATATGACCTTGACACAAAATTAAACATGATATCATGTCTACAAGAAAGATTGGAAGGTTAGATAAAATAGGTTATTGAGACATTAATTGTGAAGAGCTGCTGAATATAGCTAAGCAGTTCTTGAGCCACCAATATCTCTTAATTTAGTGTTCAACTGAAATACATAAAGATGCAATTATATTTTGTCGTCTCTAGTTTTGTATTTAGAGACATTTTATTATTTTTCTGTTGTCTTTTTGCCACAAAAGGTAGCATTTATCAAATGATGTAATACTGTCATGCAGCACTGTTGTTTAAAAAAAAAATATTTAAATTTAGGGTAAATCTGTAGCTATATAAACTTCATTGCTGTAGTTGGCTTATATGAGCATGAAAAAATTCTTTCCTCTCAAGTTTGCTAAGCCAGAGCAGATGTTCCATCTGCATTTAGTAGCAGATGGTAAGTGGTTCCTTATGTGCAAGCAGTGTTGATGTGATTTTAATGGCTTGGTAATAACAAGACTAGCCCTATAATACAAGACTAGCCAGTATAAAGATGTGGAGATACATTATTGTTGGTTGGTCTGAAGTAATTACTAGAAAAATATTTCATGAGGAAAGTTTGTCTTTTCTGTTGCAGAAAGTGACAAATGGTTGTCTTGAAAAGAATAATAAAGGCTGAAGAATCCTTTCAGAATAAACATCTTGCAATTCATAGCAGCATCCTTTTTATAACCCAACCCCTATGCTTAGGCTTTTTTTTTGTTTTGGGTTGGGGGGGTGGGATGTGTTTGGTTGGTTGGTTATGGGGACTTTTTGTGTTAGTGGGGTTTTATATTTAAAAGAGAGGAGGTTCCATGTGGATGTTTTTCTTCACTTACTGTTTTAGTGTTCTCCTCAACTCAAAATTCTATCCTGATGAAAACATATAAAGTAAAAAAAATTCACATCTTCATCTAAAAGAGCTGATGGTGTTTTTTCTGAAAATTTGGAATTTTGAAACAGAAGCATCCTGTGTATACTTTTAATTCCTATTCGAAAATGTAGAAAATGTGACTGTGTCTAAACTGCTATGCAGCTTTCCACTGCAACAGTTATGTCCCAAAAAGCAACTCAGCTTGTGAAAACAGAGGTGAGAAAGTGAGGTCAGATAACAGCCAAACAAATATGCACATTGAATTGTATAGAAATGTAAGAACAGGTGAAATCAGACATGTGTGTTCTTCATATATTCTTATTTCGTAGAAGTCATTCTGCATTTATCTTTCAGAATTTTTTAGTCTAGCTTAATTATCCTTCTTGCAGTGACAGATTGGATATTGGACAGAGACCCACAAGAAGAAATACTCAAAGCATTCAAATTGTTTGACGATGATGACTCTGGTAAAATAAGTCTGAGAAACCTGCGCCGGGTTGCTAGAGAATTGGGTGAAAATATGTCTGATGAAGAACTACGGGCTATGATTGAAGAATTTGATAAGGATGGAGATGGAGAAAGTACGTGTTGGCAAATAAAACACCATATAATCTTGTTCTTAATTTTACTCCCTTTTTAGGTGTTGTTTTGTTATGAAGATGTCCTCTTTCATTTCCTTCTAGATTACTTTCACCTCAAACATGATTTAGCTTACAAATAATGCAGACTGTTGCTTTTGACATCTACTAGTCTTGGAGTCTTAAGAATCGAGTTGATTCGCCACCAGCTTACTCAACCAATGTCTATTAAAAGCTGTGTGAAAGTGTAGTTGAAGGTGGAAGTGATTGAACTGGTATGTGAGAGAGTCTGTGTACCTACATTACATTTTTATTTCCTTATAAATCAGTAAAAGTATTAAAGTGCTGAGAGAAAGCCTTTCGATCGCTTATTCAATATATCTGAAGTGGCGATGTGTCATTGTTGTGATTTCAGCATTGGATATGGAGCATTAAGATAATAAATCATGCTGGAAGTACCCTGGGTCTATGTAGGATCAGCTTGGATGGGTCTTTAACATACTTCTGAGCCCTGGAGTGCTGAAAAGCATAGTGTGAAAAATGGCTCTGCAGTTGACAAGGCCCATACACAGTAGGCTGCAGAAGGGATTTACTAGGTAGATAAAGAATGAATTAGCAAATCCAGTTTGATACTATGCTTATTAAATCACTGTGAACACTGAAACTTAAGAGTTTTTTCATTAACTTAAAAACATCCTTATTTTTACATCAGAAACCTTAATACCTGAATTTCGAGGACCGCTCATTTGAGACCTTGTACCTAAAGACTGTATCAATCTATCAAACAGTATTCTTTCAAGGTGGTGACTTATAACTCAGATTTCACTAGCAGTTCATCAGCTTTTCTTGTACTTACTCTTGTGAGCATCTGTTGGACTCAAAACTTGCATGTCCTTGTGGAAAAAATTGTGTTGTCAGCCTTTAGACAGATAGTCTTCTATGCTGTTTGACATAGGTGTTATTTTTCGGAAGCTGTAGCTGTAGAGGTGAGTGAGAGTAGAATTCCTTGTGCAATGTCCTGGAGCTGCCAAATGAGATGTCAAAATCATGGATCAGTGTTTTGTCACATTGCTATTTGGGTACTACAAATGGAACATAGACCATTAACCTCCTTTCAGGAGGGTTATTGAGTCATAATTATTTTGTGTCAGTGCTACATTTTTTTAAATCAAATTGATCAGCTAAGAGTAAGTGGCTCAGTTTCCTCTTACTCAATTATCAATTCATTGTCTTTGTTAGAGCAATCAAGCAGAAGATTGAATATGGAAGATTGACAGCATAACATGTGTTTATGGTACTGTTTATCCTTAAAGTTCTGTGTGCTTTTGTGGTTCTTTGAAGAAAACTGAGGCTGTTCCTAGCTTTTTAAGATTCATTCTGAGAAAGTAAATTATCCTGTGAATCACCATTCCATTTGTCTTCAAACACCTGGGTCATATGGCAAAATCTTGCTGTCATCTAATTCCCCTTATTTTCCTGTGCTCAAAAAAAAAAATCTGCAACTGTTCATTGTTAGCATTTTTAATTGATATGTCAAATACAGGAATAATACCACTTTTGGTTTAACACCTTTATTACATTTGAGAGATTCTTTTGCTTGCAGTGAAATAAGGTATCTTGTGTGGTACTCAGGTTACATGAACCGTTACGTTCTTGGCAAAACCACTGAGCTCTGCTGGTAGGCTGTACATAGACTTCTGTAAAAGAAAGTATATTTGGCATATTTTTGTCTGCCTTAAAAATGTAAATAATCTTATTTTGGTATTCCTAGGTTTAGGAATTACTTCTAGTTTGAGCCCAACTAACGTTAGAAGCTCCATGGTGTCAGTTCATGCAGTTTTGATCATCTTGTGTGGATGCACCTGTAGGAAATACTATCCAGTCTCGTGTCTCAGATTTTGGCACAGAATTAAGAAAAGTACCCAAACCCACCACTGAAAAAATGTGCACTTTTAATTCTCAAGATTCTAAGTCAACATTTTCTTTATATTAGCTGTGATTCTAGTTTGGTTTTTTATGATCGCTTATGTTATGGAGGTGAGGGAAATCTGTTGCCATGAAAAACTGTGTTTCGCTTTCATGGTGCTTAACTTGTGAACAGATCCTACATCTGAAGAGGATTAACTGGGATTACTTGGGTTACTGTGAATTGTAACTACACTGCTTTTTGAAGTTTCTTTGAATGTTCCAAAATTTGTTTGTTATTATAGTGTTGTATTTCCACTTTGCAGCATGGTTTCAAGGATGTTGTAAAACAGAGAATATTTTGGAGACAATGTTTGAATTTGTTCTGTTACTGTGTTGTTACAGTGAAAAGCTGTGGAAATGCTTTTTAAAGTCATACAGTCACAGTATTTTTGTGTCTTAGACTAGATGTAGCTATGTGATGGACTGGTATTTCAGAGCATAGGGCCCTAAGCTAGACTAAATCTACTTGTTTCATATTTTTTTGCATTCATCACAGCAGGGCATATTTAGGTTTTTTGATTTTTTTATTCTTTAACGTAGTGGAATTTGTTTCATTTTCTTCCAGCTGTAAATATAGTTCTTTCTTTGCAGTGCTTTGTTTAGGAATAACTTGGGCATGTTGGCTGGGATGGATAATTGTCAGGGAGAATTCTTCGTATGTGTCTTGTCTTTTCCATACCACTGACTTTAATGATTCCCCACTACAGTAATTAGTTGCAGAGTGTTCACTGGTTAACTCTTTTACAGTGGCTATGTTTTAACATATGAGTAAGGTCATTACCTCAGGTATAAGTGCAGCAAAATAATTAATGAATGCTAATTAATTTATTACTATGACTTAATTTCTTCAAGTGCATTTGTGTAAAATTTCTGTTAATTATAAATGAAGAATGAAGAAAGTTCAGATGGAGAAAGGCTCCTCAAAAGTCCATTTTAATTCTAGCTAATTTTATGGAGTAATTGCTAAATGATCTTAAATTTGTTTTGTGTTTGGCAAGTGTTACAGACTGGGGAGACAGGAATAGCATTGTTTGATCTGTGATGGTGGTTGGGATGTAAATGTTTTGAATTATGATTTTAAGTATAAAACTGAATTCAGTCATAACTAGCTGAGGTATTGTTGATTAAGAAGTACTTACTTAATAAAATTCAGATACCATTCTTAACATTTTTATAGACCTTTAAATAATATTACTTTGCATAGCCCATCTCTTTTACATATGTTTCTCAGATTTTTTTTCTATAGTGTTTCACTTTTAGAATATTTTTACTTTCATAATTAGAAATAATGTAAGTGATTATAAGCAAGCTAGATTCTGGCTTAAGTATTCCACATAGTAAAGCTTGCATTCTGACTTCATGTTACATGAAAAAACCTGTGCAAAACTCCTGTGGTAGAAACAAACTTGCAAACACTTACGGTAATGGATCAGATGAAACACATACTAACAGAGAAGCCTTTAAGTAAAGTACAGATATGCATTATTTTATTTTATGGTTTATTGTTGTTTACTGTTTGTCTAATGATGTTCTTTTTTCTTTTTTTTTTCTTCTTTTACAGTCAATCAAGAAGAATTTATTGCTATTATGACTGGAGATATTTAGCATTAGAAGAAAAGAAATTAACTCAGCACAAAAGGGAGGAGCTGTTGGCAGCTTCCATTACAATGTTTTGTCCTTTCATTTATTTCAGTAGCTAGAGTGGTGTAGAAAGTTACTTGTCACAGGACCAAAATAAAAACGGGTTACATGCACTGATAATTCAGTACTTTGTATCATTAAAAATTATCACTAGAATAATTGATATATTATTTTAGAACAAGTAAGTAATGCTGCATTTCAGAATGTTTAAGTAACTGTTTGTAAAATAGCCTTGTCTCAGATTTCTAAATTGTGTCATAATATAAGAACATTTTGAGGTTCTTGATTTTATGTTAGCATTAGCTGTGGCCTTAGTTTTGATACATAAGGTTTGAAATACTTTCATTTTAATAAAACGTTCTTTGCTATTACTTGAAAGTGTTATTTTTGTAGTTCAGTCTGAGCTGAACTAGAAGGGACAATGTTTCAGAGAAAATGTTTTTTTCTTTTTTCATTTATAAGCTTTTACTTCTGCTCTTGTAGATGAATTGTAACATTAAATGGGCAAGTATATGAATTCTCAAAGATGCCATTTGTTAACTCTCTGTTACCCCTGTATGATAACAAATGGCAGGCAACTATGCATAATGATAAACTAATTCCAAAACATGCTGAAATCACTCAGGTGTCAGCCAGCAACTCTCTCGCCCGTATCCACAGTTCTCATAGTTGCTGAGATAATTACAGTGGCAAACTTCCTGGAAGCCAAGTAGTGTGGTTTAGAATCTAATAGCAAAAACACCCCACCTGAAATATAAACATATTTTAGAAGTCCATTATAAAACCTGCAACAAACCTCACAGCTTTTCACCAGTATTTTGCAGTCTCAGATGATTTGTTTGGGAGGTGAATGTTTAGGGGAAAAGATTCAGTGTTAGGGACTGAGTCTATGGATGGCTCTTGAGAAGTACTTTCTAGGATCAGTATGAGAATTGTCCAGTTCAGTAGCTTCTGACTTCGCTTTTAATTTGCTTTGTAAACTATTTCAGGGACACTTTTAGTTTCTGCAGACAATCAAAATGGTAGAGAACTGGAACAGTCTGTTAGTAGTCTCCAAAAAACTTTTTCCTCAAAAATCCTACCTCTGAATGTGCTAAGTGTTCTAACATGCTGCAGTGGCCTTTATGGGAATGTTGGTGTCTCTGTAGACGGCTGGTGCTTATTTCTTGATGGATGACCACTTAGTGTTTGTAACGCTTCCAGTAAGATGTACTTTGTATCTTCTGAATTGAGGCCTTATTTCTAGCTTTTGCAGTGTACTTGGTAAAGCTTACTTTGTTCTTGTAGACATGGCCGCATTTGTTAGAGCCCAGGTAACAATGGTATAAGGCTCCATAAACATAGGCCAGTGACCTGGGGAGAGGTCTTGTAAGTTGCTCAGACTGTGGGAGTAACACAGAAGAAAGGAAAAAGAAACAGTCAGAATAGCGATACTGTGTCAATCTTTGGTTTTACTTTTTTCGTAATTTCATTGTTCTGGAGATTTTTGCATTTCAAAACCATGCTTGTTCTGTGATGCTGACTGATGATCTCACAATTTTGTGTACTGGGGTTGTTGCAATTCCTGTTGACTTCTCTTGACATTCACCACCTGACAGTAATCGTGACAGATCAGGGACCAGAGCTTGGTAAGATCTAAGCTCTGAACTTGCAACTGTCTGCTTGGCCCCAGCATTGACACTGCATTCAGTTCTGTGTGTTTTTTGGGGCTCACACCTATCCTGGTGCTTTTTCTGTAGTTCTCTTGGTGTTTCACAGGATGCAAATTCCAAGTTTTCTCGTTTTATACTTTGCATAAAATCATAGAGGAAGAGAGTTGGCACATTTTATCATCTCTGTTGTAGAATAGTGTAAAGGTTCAGCAGTCATCACAGTTCATTATTACATCATATGTAATAGGTGTGCTGTTGAATGTTGCAAAAGTGGGTTAGTGTTAAATGAACAAGATCTGACTTGAGGTACCTGGGACATATGTTTCTGTCACCTTTGCTGTGGAGGACAGTGATGCCTGATAGAAGTCTGAAAATGGCAGCTTAGGGAATGTTGTACTCCATTGCACTGAAATCACTGGAACCTCTTTTTGAGACCTTATAGTAACAATTGTTTATAATTGTGCCAAATAGTCTGTCAATACCCTAATTAATCCCATGCAACTTTGAGGAAATCAAGACCTTTCAGATGAATAAAAATGCCACGTTGGAATGCAGTGTACACCAAATACTACGCTATTAGCTTATTTTAGAGCTGTCTTGTTGTGATCCGGGGGGTGTTCTGGTGGGGTGCTACGACCTCCGGATCCGACTTTAAGAGAAAGTCGCTCGGCAGCCGCTGCATTCACACAGACACACACACACATGCTCCGGATAGCTTCTTCGACAAGCCGACGGCAAGGAGGCAGGAAGGGTCTTTGTGTGGAATTCCACGGCACAGGTTTATTCGAGCCCCATCCGTGAAGGGACCAAGCAGCAAAGACCAAGGGGCATGGAAATTTTCAGCGTATATCCAGGCGCGGGGAAAGCAGCAGGGGTAGTACATAGGCGGGATTAGGGGACAGGAGCCAATGGGAAAATCTGAGGGAGTGGCAGGGAACACGGTCCAATGGGAGAGTGGGGAAGGGAGAACTTTCCAAAGGAGCAGACAAGGTACAAGGGGGGGGAGAGGCCAACTGGGGAAGCAGAACTGGGATACATTTCCATAACAGAACAGGGCATCCTGGGGGAGGCTTTTATAATCACTTGAACCTGGGGAGCTCTCTCGGGGTCTGTCCCTTTCACTGGCTCCCACACTGTCTTTTACATACTAAGTTTGTGACATCAAACATTCTCAGTTTGTGTTTATTCATGGGAAAGTTTCCATGGCACAGTTAAGTCATCAACAGTCAGACAATGCTAAGGTTACATGTGCTGCATCATGTGGAGGCTCTGCTTGAGTTGAGAAACATCTTGAGTGTTTTGCTGGTGTGTTTGACTTTACCACATACAGCAGACCTGTGCTTAACCATGTCCTTGGAGCTTGGCGAAAAGGAAAAGGGAAACCACGACAACTTGGCTGGCAACAGAGCAGAGGCCAAAGAGGCAGTTTGTGAAAGGAGGGATGAGTACAGAAGCTGGGAGGGGACACAGCTGGCCCTGAACTCTTAAGCTAAGCCATAGGCCTGCATGAGAGGAATGGCAGACCAAAGGAGAGGGCATCTGCGTCCATGTTGACCTCTTTGTCTCTGGGCTCCTCTCAAGTTCGTAGTAGAGCTCATGGATACAACTTCTTGCGCTGTGGCTGCAGCTCAGGAAGAGGTTTCTCTTGTGACTGGCATTGTTGGAGATTGTGTGGTGGTTAAGCCGTGAAGCAGAGTGTGAAGAAATCGTTCAATTTTTAAATCCCTGTCCTAAAAATGTTTTGCAGGCTATGTGCAGTTCTGGGATATTAAAAAGTAAACTATGTTAGCAGAGGTTTTTATCACAAATTACACAAGAACAGAGGATGAGGACAATTGCACTAAATCCATTTGCCCCACAGATTGCTTGTAGTTGCTCATAAACCCTCACACTTGGAGGTTTTTTTGTGGACTCGTATCTGATGAATGTTCTGCTCATGTAAGCAACCCCTTACATGTTTTGGTTGAACTGGGTCCTACTATCAAGCAGTAAATGGCTGGGACTGCGACCTGTCTTGGTGCACAAGGAACCTGTTTGAAGCAAGAGCTGCATTTTTTACTTTTCCATTAAGTCAATAGGTTGTAGAAGATATCAGCTGGCACTAGGAAAACTTTTGCAGAACTAATTTTTTGTAGTTACCACAGAAGTAAGTCTTTAGGGATGCTTAGAATGTTCCAATTTTTGCGTAAAGAAAGAAAAACTATTCTTCAGAGGGAAAAAGAGGTCAGCGTTTTTGGTGCTTCCCTAAGGTACACCAAGGGAACTATCTGGACAAATCCATTCAGACACTTCTACTGAGATGTTACACACATGAGCAGAAAATCAGTAGAAGCATCGTATACTTCTAGAGAATCTGCAAGTGTCTTATTTTTATGATTGCACAAATGGTACATCTATTATAAAACTGTTGCTAAGCAAACTGAACACATTGGCAATTACCAGCAGTCAGAAGTGATCGCTCTCAGAATACATAATAAGGGAGAAATTTCCATATGTAGGTCTTCTTGAAATGACATAGGAGTGTATTGGTGGTGGAGGTTGTATTTTACGCTTTTTAGCCTTTACTATTTTGAAAACCACTTGTAAAAGAGTATTTAAATTAATTTCAAAGGAAGAAATTAATTTAAAGGAATAATTCCTTTAAAATATTCCTCTTAAAGGGATAAAAAATGGGCCTAGCAGGAAGGGGCTACTTTTCTAAATAAGATTGTCTAGAATATTTAGCAGAAATAATGTAATAACATCTGGATAATTTTTTTAATTGCAAACTGAAATTATGAATGCTTTATTTTCATTATAATGTAATGAAATGAGCTTCTGAAAGGATCTTGTTTTTGCTGGATTTTCTTGATGCTTTCTTAAAATTTTTTATTTTGTTTGTGAGTTTTTTGTTTGGATATGGGGTTTTTTTTGTTAGTTTTGGTTTTGGATCTTTTTCTTAAGTTTGACTGACGACAAAACCTACTTTATTGGTGTGAAAAAGATTTGGACAATTTGTGTTAGCAAAAGCTTGCAGTAATTTACATCAAGTTCTGTAGCCTCTTACTTCTTTCCCAGGTAGTGGCAGGCGCTCTTCTCGCACCTCTGCTGGAGTCAGAGAGATCGCAGCACATTGACTGTCCCAACTGTAAGTGGAAATATAGGATAAGAAAGAAATATTAGAGAACAGTTACCACTGAAAAAGAAGTTGTGAAAACTCGTAAAATAAATAGGTCTATTTTAACACATTTGTGATGGGGTCAAAAAAGCCCCCAAAACGTCCACTTTGTATTCTTCTGGTTAATGAAAGGCAGAGCTATTCAATAGAGGTCAAAACTACAGTAATGTGCTGTACCTGAAAGGAAGATAGTAAAATGTCTGCATGGTATTTTTGATTGCTATATATAAAAATAAAACAATCAGATCCAAACAACCTAATTAAATGAAATTAGTAAAAAATCCTAGTTAATGTAGATCATACTGGACCACGCTTAAAATATGTTTAAAAAGGCAACAAGTCAGTTCTTCAGCCCCCATTGGAAGTTAGCTACTTCCTCAGTACTCCTAAAAGAGCAAACCATAATCCCACTGTCCTAATGGAGACTTCTTCAGTTAATAAAATGGGTGCTGATGTCTGGAGCTGTGTGAGTGAACTAACTATGCCAGTTTATAATGGCTGCCACACTTATTAAAAGCAGTTGCAGTGCTAACAGCATGTAATTCATTTCTGTGTGAAACAATGAATTTTATGACTTGGAAAAGTGTTAGCAGGACTCATTTTTCTTTCTCACACGGTTTTTTTGTTTGACAAATTGTTTATGCCCTACCCACTGCAATCTTCACAGAAAGATTTATTTGTATTACTGTTGTTTTAAAACCTAGATGTTCAGGATGTTACTTGATTGCTTAATGAAACAGTTCAGCAGAAATATATATCACTATGGCTGTGCTTTATTTTTTTAAAAAGTTGCACAAAAGTTAACTGTATCTTTTAATATTTGCTTTCCTAAAAGCAGCAACTTCCACTTGGTAATCAAATGTGATACTTAGCTGTGTTCAGAGAAACGAAGTGACGAAATTCGTCAATTATGGTTTTTCCCACTAGGGGGACCCATTGTTACGACTAAAAAGTGGGCTCTGAAGTTACAAGTAAAACTGGCATGATCAGGTTTTGTCAGGTGGAATTTTTATACCTGAATCTTTTATCTCTTTTGGTGTGCAGGCACACCATAAAAATCTGTGGGCCTCTTCCACCTATAAAACCTAAATTTGCCAACTAAGATGCAACTTCTATGCAGCACAGATAAGAACTATTTTGCATGTATAGAAGGCTTATGTTTCTGTGTTGTGTCACCTTGCAGATATATAAAAATAGACAGAAAAAAATGTTTGATTGCTTTTGGTGTGCAGAATTTGCTGAGAAAATATGTACTTATTCAAAGATATGCTGTTAATTTTATTTGATTTTATTTCTGAATGGAGGGGAAAGATGTGTCCTTTTTTTTGTTCTGACAACCAGATAGTACACTCATGTCCTAATTTTTTCCTCCCTCAAGCAATCACCCTGCTTTACTCTGGGCTTTGCAACTCTGTGCCCTGCTCTTACAAAGGCTCCTTGCAATATCTTCTCATGCCTGCATTTCCCCCGTGCTGGACTCAGCTTTGTTCCAACTGTGCTGCCCATCACACTGTCCTGCCTCCCTCCTGGCTCTGAGATGGTCCAGTGAAGAGGATCTGTGGCTGCTCCTGTCCCTTAATTCTTGATCTGTTGCCTGTGCCATGCCACGCCTCAGCATCCCTTTTAGCTACTGCAAGGACCTCACGGCTTGTCTTGTCTCTGATCCTTCCACCATCATTTCACTAACAGCATCACAGCCGTTACCTTGTTTAGGTAGATTAGTGAGGAGCAGACTTATAAAAAAACAGCAGTAAAATGGTCTGGAAATTTCTACATACAGCATTTCTTGATCAGTGGTCACTTCACCTAGTAGTGTTACACCTTTTCTCCTCCTTCTGTGCCCTTATCTGGGTGGAAAGCAGAGGAGGAGGGGCATTTTCTTTTTATTGTTCTATTGTCTTTTGTCAAGATGAATTTGGCACCCAAATTCTAAAAAGTTGAGGCAGCATGTTTTTTAGATGTGAAGTAAAAATCAATATAATTATTTCTGCCTGACTAGAGTGAAGTTATTTTAATACTGTTTCTAATGCTATGAGTAACTATTCTTTTTCTCAGAAAGGATACAAAGCTTTGTTTATCCTTGCTATTTCACATATTTAGTATTATAAATTCTTTCTGAGATGGGGATGTGATGCAGTAACATTTCTTTTGTTTTTTAGCAATGAGGATTTTATATTTAAATATGCTCAAATGAGTGAAAATGTATTTTTGAATTAGTATTTACTGAAGTAAAATTTTCTTCTCTTACATAAAAGACTGATAAGCAACTGTGCTGTGTGACCATTTAAAAAAGTATTTCCAGCAAAGGGCCTATTTGGTTCAGTTCAAAGGCCCTTTTTGATACATTGTGCAGAGCATTGAGATGAAATATTCAGGTCATATCTGAGTAACTAACGGATCTGCAGCTTCATTTCCACAGTGAAGCACAGGAGATGGGCATCTCAGTCACCAAGGTCTTGGCCCCTGAACCTCATGGACTTTGAAATTCCTCTGCTACCGCTGGAAAATAAGTACCTGCACATCCCTCGGAAGTGACTTTCACTTCCTAAATCACATAGTTTCTTTTGCAATTATTACACTTATCCTGTGTTGGAATCTTGATATTCTACCTGTGGCAGACTTCCAGATATTTTTATTTTACTATGTATTTATTATTCATATGAGTTTAAAAAAAGGATAAAAACAATTAACTGTGGAAAATTCTGTGTGGTTGTGATAAAGTGGAAGGATAAATCTGCACCCACTTCTCCCCTATTGATAATAATCTGTCATGCAGAGCTGAGCCTGATGTTGGTCTTTCTGTGCTCGTCTTTGTGAATCCAGCACACCTAATAATTCCAAATACAGAGTGGAAGGCAGGCATTTCCCAGGCATTTTCCTCCACTTCACTGAGATGAAATATGATACATGTCAGAATCGTGGCTAATATTTTGCAAATGGAGTGGAAATTAAGTGCATATAATTCTCTAGTCCTGATGTGCTTGATCTATCCAGAGACCTGCCCCAGAGAGCTGCAATGGAGCAGTTCGAGAGGCAGTGTTAGGATGGAACACAGTGAAGGAGGTTTTGTTCCAGGTGCTGTGGGCTCTGCAGCATACACGAGCAGAAAGGACATTATCTTCTCCTTGCTGCCATCGAACAGTCTGGTATCTCAGTGCTCACCTAACTTTCTATGGTGGATTAAGTCAGATAAGATGCAAACTTACTCTTCATTTACGTCTTTTGTTAGGGTAGCATTTGTTTTTCTGTCACAGAGACAAGAGGGATGTTGACATCTGAAATTATGAAGTCTTTGCACCTACAAGGTATTTGTCTGTTGAAACCTTGCATTGTGCTAATTAAAGGCTCGGCTGTATTAAACTGGTACCTGTAGCCTTGCATCTTCTTAAGGTCCATGGAAGGCAGTGGAGCTGTTGCATCTCCTGTTACAGCCCTATTGAGTACTGGAGAGGGTCTGGGGGCTCCCGATGCTTGTATCATGGTAGTTTTACGGGCCTTCCAAGGGAACCTTCTGCAGACATCTGACAGTGAGTTCATGGTGCTGCACTGGGTGCATCAGAGTGGTCTGGATTAGAACACAGGCTTCAATGCAAAGAAGTGTTAATTCAGATTCTGTTCTTAAAAAAAAAAAGGACAATATATGTAATCTAGTAGGAAATTACTGCTTTTAAGCTGCTATGAAGATCTGTGATCAATAAGAATATGAGAAAGAATAAATGAGCTATAATGCCCCAATGATAATAACAGTTATGACCTTGTAATTTAGCATAGCCTCATAGCATTTAATTTCTTGTTGTTTCTGATTTCTAAATGACCACCTAAAAATGTGTAGTGGGTAGGTATTTATATTAGATTTCATTTGTGATCATCAAAAGATTACTTTTTATTTTCTTTAGCAGATCTAAAAATCAAAATAACCTAGATGTGCTGCTAATCTAATTTGATTGCAGCCAGTAAACTCTGTGCTTTAAAAAACCCAAGAACCTCGTGGCTGCTTCTGAGTCTATTTTTCTCTTCAGCTTTGGAAAGAAATATTTACATGGAAGGGTAATGATACTGAAATTAATAAACTAAGGAGGGACTGAAAGAAACTTGTGTGTTCTGAAATTGATTAAAATGCATTTTCTTTGCCTGGAAGTGAGTTGGTGCCAAAAGAGTGGTCTCAAACTCATGTGAAAGATTAATTTCATTATTTATTTGTTTGTTTGTTTGTTTGTTTACATAGCTTACAAAATCGCTGTGTAAATAAACAATACACCCTAAATCCAAACTAGCAAGTCAACCGCACTGTTTACTAAGGACAGCATGTGCAATTAAAAAAACCCAAACCAACTAATACAAACAAGAATATAATTAGTACTAATTCTTACTGGTTTTTTTGTAAACTGTTCCTGGTGCCTGATAGATTCCTATTCTTGTTTCATATTCTGAGACACATAGTAATATGACTCCAGTATCCCTCTTTTAGATTGCCATAATGTTAACTGCGGTTTGAAATAACTACAAAGTTTAATAAACTGTAGAATTATGTGAAATTTGCTTTTTTCCCCCATGAACACCTGTTCTTTCTGCTCATTAGAAACAAACTTTCTGAATTCTAATTGGCATCCTTCTTCAGAGCTTGATCTAGGAGTGCATGATAGATTTGCATATTTTGCTATAATTGCGTTTTAAAATCCTAACTTAGAAAAGACAAACAAATGTAAATGGTGGGAATTCAGTGAAAGGAATCCAGAAAATCTACCAGGATCTACTAATTTGCCGTTTAATCTAAATACGAAATATGCACAGCAGTTGTACAACTGTATGTTTATATACAGCTCCACATTTTTGACTGAAAAGAGAGTTTTCTTAATATAGACTAAAGTGTGATTTTGCTTGAAAAAGTGAATCTGTAAATTTAGCATCATGTTTATTGTCTTAATGACTTTTCAGATTCCAGACTTGATATGTACACTGGCACAGCAGCTTGTTTATCCTATCTAAAAGCTCAGTCTGAGGTCAGCAAGTCTAGCTGTGTTCAAGGGCCCAAAATGAATGCAATAGTACATAGTGGGAATGGCTGCATAATTCAACATCTTATCAAGTCACCACATCAATCCAGGGTTGTGGTGGTGAGGACTATAAAAATGCTGCTGCCTTGTCTCCAAGCCTCTCCACCCTGTATTGTGTTTTCCTGTCTTCCTCCCTTCTGTTTTCCACACAAAAGGGAGTTCACTGAAATGCCTAGTTTGTACCCAACTACTAAACATTGGACGAAAGACTGGGAAAAGAGCAAGACTTTCAAATGAATGAGGTGCTTAACTCATCTTGTTGCTAACCTAAGGCTAGGCTCTGCTAAAGGAGTCATTCAACAGTAGCACATCCTTTCCCATGCAGCCTTCCAGTGCCACAAGCTCTGCTTGTCCTGCAAGGTGCTTTTTAGATGGATTTGCACCATCGCAGTCCCATTATTAGGAACATGTAGGTCTAGGTAAATGGGAGGAATGTGTATGCTTAATACTTGACGCAACCCTGAAGTCTTTGCTGACAAGTGTCTTCACAAGACATGGAGAGCCCATCTGTGACTCCTGATGCCATTTTGAGTGCAAATTGCTGTCTTTGGTAATGCTGTTGCTGTAATGCACAAGTACACAGAACTTTCGTTGTCTGTAAACATGGTACAAAAGAGCCTGTTCAGCCCTTGTGAAGGGGACCATGCCCTGCAGTCCTGGGACCGAATAACCCAAGGCAGCTCCCCTGTGAGTGGAGCAGATTCTAGAGCAGTGGCTCACTACCATTGCAGTCTTAGAATATAAATGTCATTTTGTTTTTTTTTAATGCGTTTTGAAAGACATGACAGGATGCTGCTTCAGCATTCTGTAGTGAGATAATTTGGTTTCAGCTAAACGGAATTAAGTATAAGTCTGAGAATGTCCTGCTGAACATCTACACAAACCGCTTTTCCATCCTGCAAAGTTTGCTTGTATTAATAGAAGGGTTTTGGTGGTGATTTTTTGTATTGTTGTTTTTGGGGATTTTTTTAGGGTTTTTTTAATACCCTTCTTTCAGAATGCTGCAATATTTGAACAGAAATTAAGTTGTTGCTGAAAAACAAAATAGGCTGCCATCCCTTTTTCTTTTCTGGGCTAAAGTCCAATTCTACACAGCAGTTGCAAAGAAAAAGCAAACGCATCACTAGATTCAGCGAGAAATATTATAACAGTATGTAATCTCTGTCAAGATAAAATTGCTTTGTGATTTACATTACAATATATCCTGGCCTTTAAGTGCTGCAGGCTAAGCTAATCTGTGAAGTACTTTATTCTATCACTGAATCAGCATGTGAAGCTAAAGCAAAGTGACTGTGTTTGTCCCACTGTGGTGCCACTGAAGAACACGTTGGAAAGATTATGGTGCACGGTGCCGTGTGCATCGCAGCTGTGATGTAACTGAAATGTCTACTGTGGATTAATAGAGTGACTTACTACTGCTGTAGGAAGTAAAAGTTAGTAGTTTTATGAATATAGAGCATATAATATTTAAACTGACATAAATCGGGACATTTAGAATTAAGTTTAAAAATCTGGGTTTATTTTCTAACAATAATTCCAGATCATTTCCTCATCCCTTGCTGCCCTCAATAGTTTTATTTTCAATTTTTTTAAGGATAATAACTTGTGTGTCAGCACAGATATTGCAACCTTAATTTTAATCTTTTTTGCTTTTGTCTCTCAACATGTGTTGTTTGAATGTAATCTTTAGTAGAAGTGTCACCTCTGGCACTTCAGTTAGTCTTCTCTTGTTCTTTTTTTGCAGGAAAAAAAAATCCCCAGAATGAATATTTCAGATTCTTTAATTTACCAAATGGTCACTACCAGACAACACGTAATATTCACCAGATTGTGTAAGCAGGTAATCAAGCAGTTAATAAAACAGGAGTTCTTGACACATTATCCCGTAACAAAGCACTTAAGTTTATTGTGTCATGGTTTGCTTGGAGCACTTTAGTGCAGTCTACAACTTCCTCATGAGGAGAATAGAAGGGGCAGGCACTGATCTCTTCTCTGTGGTGCCCAGTGACAGGACTCGAGTAAATGGCCTGAAGTTGTATCATGGGACGTTCAGGTCATGGGAGGATGTTATAAAAAGTTCTTCACCCAGAGTGCACTGGAACAGGCTCCCCAGGGAAGTGTTCACAGCACCAAGCCTGACAGAGTTCAAGTGTTTGGACGATGCTCTCAGGTGCGTGGTGTGACTCTTGGGATGGCTCTGTGCAGGCCCAGGAGTTGGACTTGCTGATGACCCTGTGGGTCCTTTCCAACTCGGGATAGTCTGTGATTCTGTGAAATGTTAGTAGGAATCTGAAACCATGGAAAAAGTTTATCTGGTCTTTCTTCAGTCTTTGGGTCCCACCACGAGTTTCTGTTTTAATTCTATTATATGTAGTATTCTGAGGCCACTTACATCATCTGATACCATGTCAATATATGTCCCTTATCTCTGAGCTTTCAGTTGTCTGTGTATCATTCATTACACCTTCTGAACAGGATGTATGTGTATATATTACATGATATATATAGCGAGTTGTTATTTATACATATCATATATATTTTTTACATGTATATACACACATATTTGTATGTATATACATACACGTACATACCTTTTATTGGTTGTCTATATATGTATTTGTATGTATATATTCATATATAAATAAAAAATCCATTGGGATTAGTCAAGCCTGCCTGTGATAATCCAAACCTGGATGTGATAATCTGGGTCAAATCAGGAAGAAAGAGAGGAGGCCGACAGGAAACATACTGAAGATAAAGATGGACACTGATGTGCAATATTACAAGGAGGGATAAACAGTTAAAAGCTGGAAGGACAATTTAAAAGTGTTGTCATGAGAGAAGAAGTTGCAGAAGCTATTCTAAATATTCTAAACTATAATCAATGGGAAGCTGTTTGGCAATGTAAGATTTGCATTTTTGCATTTGCTGTGGTTCTGAATAGAAGTCATTGAAGATTTTCTGATTATTTTTCCTTAAGACAAGTTTAGAAGGTGTCTAAATCAGTGCTTTTATAACAAAACCATTTTCTGTAAATAGTTGCTTTTCAGTTTCACTTTAATTAGGTCATATTTTTGACAGACAGTTTTGAAATTGCTAGACTGAATCAATTTGACACTTTTTTAAAATTAAAATATCTCAGTTTGGCAGTGTAAAAAATTTCTTTGGAAGCTTAAGATATCTAAAGCTCAAAAGCAGTTAATATAATGGACATTTTAGAAGTTTTGGAAAGGGAAGAATTTGAGAAATTTCTCAGATTTCAACTGGTAGTTTGTTCATATTGTTCCTTTACTCTTGCCTTGGTGGTTTCCACTGAGATTTCACGGGTTTGACTGCCATGTTCTTAGGGATACATTTACCTCCAGTGACCTTCTGCCTGCCCATGGCAGGGGGGTTGAAATTAGATCTTTAAGGTCCCTTCCAACCCAAATCATTCTATGTTTCTATGATTCTCTGGCTGTTCCTGATAACATCCACCTCTGAGACAGCAGCAGTGATGCCAAGGTTATATTTATACTGAAGGACACGTCAAAGAATGACACTGGACTCTTACAGATGCTATAGGATATTGTTTATTTCAAACAGTTCAGATACAGTGTTCTGGATGTTTCTCAAAAAAAAGAAAAAATTGAACAGCTGCATGCAGTGAAGAAAGAAGTGCAGATATTTCAACCAGATGCTAGTGGTCATTGCTTCTTAAAGCCCTCCCCTTATCTGCTTGAGACTCTTTGCCCTGTAAGTTCCTTCGTGGGAAAGCTATCTCACCTGGGACCAAGTCAGGATATGTGTTAGCAGTCAGTTAGGCCAGGTGGGGAGTCATCTGATCACAAAACTGGAATAAGAAAGGATGGGATATGGTGTTGTTTCATGCTTCCGGTTGGTAGGGAGCTCCATGCATCAGAAATGCAAAGTCTTAGGGAAAACCCTGTTTTCTTTGGGTCTTAACTCATCTAGGGGTCTTCCATGGGAAAAAAAAAAAAAGATAAAAGGTCCTGTGATGAGAAGTTCTACTGGGTTTGCTTATTCCCTTACCTTCCTTATTCTGTGCTCATTCATTACTCTTCCATGGTCAGTGCATCCAGTACCTCCAGGTGAAGGCTTCTCCCTCTAGGTTTGGCACCCATTTTCCGAGTGAGTTTATTTAGCACTCTTCTCTTCACCCTGGTCGTCTAAACAAAATGCACATCATCACATGAAATGGGTTTGCAAAATAGTTTTCTCAAAATAATATATATCAAAGCCTGTCTGGAGAAATGCTCATGCCTGTCCATTTACGTGAAGATTTTACAGCAGCTTGTCCTGAGATGTTCTTTGTGCTTCTGTTCAATGCGACCTTAAATATTTAATCAGGTCTTAAAATGCAGGAGTCTATCCATTTACTTGAAGTTAGAGTGGGGGGGTTCCCCTTCCTGTTAATTTGTAGTTTTCACTCTCGATTACACAGCAGATCTACTTTTTGAAAAATCATAGATTATTTTAAAAAACACTTATTTTCCAGCAAACAAAATGCCAGAATGTCAAACACAAAGTGTTTCTCCACATTATTTTAGATTCCTTGGTCACCTTCAAGAGCTAGCTAATGACAACATGCTGCAGACAGCTGGCCTCCTAAATTACACCATCGACTTCCTGTCTGTTCATGTGGGTATCATTCTTGGACACAACCCCCAAACTGAGTCATTTCTCACAATAAGAAAAAAGAGTGTGGCTTTGTGAGACAGAGGAACTTTATGTCCCTTTAAGAAGAGAGCAGTTAATCTCAGCAATCTGTTCACAGGGTTCAGAAAGCTATCACTGGAAGGAAAAAGATTTTTTCTAGAGTTTCTCCCTCCCCAAGTTGCAAATAGGTTTTTGGGTTTTTTTCCAGGGAACAAAGGCCTGTCCATGCAGTCATAAATCTACTTGTATCAGTGGTGGTTTGGGAGGGTTTAACACAGAAGGCTGTATTGTGTGCTGGCTGTGGCTGTCCCATGTGTGGTTTAGTAAAGTTGTATCCAGGGCCAGCACTGCAAATGTCAGTGGGCTTGTGATTTTCACCCACAAGGCCCTGCTGTGCTACTTCTGTCACAGGCAGAGTGTCATCGGCTTCAGAGGTGGACTTGAAGTCCCCTACAGACAATGGGGAGCAAACGCCTCTTTGGGAGTAAACATAATGCCCATTTCTCTACTGAAATTCCTCACTGTGTTGGTGCCCGCAGAGCCACACTAATGATGTCTACGCATAGGGTAAATGTTCCCCAAAGCATTGAATTTTTTGTCTAGCCATTATTGCGTTTGATGATGTTGAAAGTCCACGTCACTCCTGAAGCTGTTCTTTCCACCTGCTCCCTGTACCTTGTGTGGTGTGTGGTGGTCCTTCCTCCCGTCCCACCTTTCCCCGCTTGGCCCCAGGCTCTCCACCCCAGGAGTGTCACCCTTGTCTACAGCAGACCAGCAACAATGTGATGGCATTTTGGGTGGATGGTTTTTGGGTTCTGTAGGCACTGGAGGAGTTGTATCCTTGTGCATTTCAGTCTGTTAGGCACACTTGGCTCCTTCTCCACCTCCTGCTCCAGCAGGGACAAGCTGTCACCATGCTGCTGTCAGGAGATGCTACCCACGTTACCTCCATGGGATCGTGTTCCCTATGAACCTCTGAAAGTCTCCCCATCCCTTTCCTATGTCTTAAAATGTAGGTGAGCATCTGGAGTAAATTTAGAGGCTTCTAATCTATTTTTTCTGCCCTTTGTTTTTTGGCTGAAAGTCGCTGCGGCAGTAATAAATCTGAGATCACAGAAAGAGTCCACTGCTGAAAAGAATTAATCTTGATGTGGTTTAAGCCTTCATGAATCTGTTTTCTATGGGCCCCCTCATTGATATTTGGGGATTGTTAAGGATATACCACCAATTTTTACTACTGTAAGGAAGGAAGAAAAAAAGGAAACAAAACCAACCATGTGAACACTCAGAAAATAAATGATGGAGGTCTGGTCATTTTAGAAATAGTATTAATATTCCTGAAATTGTTGTAAATAGCTTGAAATAAACAAGCATCCACAACAGCAATATATATATAATTATATCTCCTATTTTATTTAGATTTATAAAATATTAATTCTAAGAAGTCCAATAATGGCAAGAACTGTGGAAAAATATTTTTCATTAGGAAAAGATGTACTGGAAATTTATTCTGTCGCTGAGCTGTGTGAACATACTGGCCATTCAATGTAAAACAAAGCAAATACTCAGGTTGTGAAAAGTTGTTTTCTCTCTCTGCAACTTCCTGAATGTTGCCATCACTGGATTTTTGGATTGGTTTCTGTGGTCTGCAGCTATGCACAACAGAAGAAACTGCAGGCATCTTTTAAGCTGAGAGAGTATTTTTAGGTGTTTAGTGGGCTGTGTATCAATTATTTTATAACATAGAGTTAGCAAGGAATGTAGGAAACATATTTAGTGCCTTTTGAGAATATTTTAGGAGCACTGATTCTGACACATGGAATATAATTTACAAAAATGTAAGTTACGTCATTATAAAATTATATATTGAGTAAACACCACCACAAAAAAATAAGCCAACAAAAAAACCTGTGAACAAAATTGTTTGAACCCTGCCCTGAGGTATCCACCCTTGAAAAGAGTGGAAGCTTTAACTAAACAGCCTTTCCTTTCCTTTCAAAGGAAGCTTTTGGAGGATTACACAACATGTGATTTTTCTATAAATTATTGTTGTATTAGTGGCTGTGTTAATGCCAGTTGCATTACTAGCTGACTGTTCCTCTAGCCTTAAAATATCTTTCAGACATGTACTAGTTTCCTTGGCTTGCCCTGTCTCTTGGCTTCCAAAAAAGGAGGTAGGAGAAGGACCCTGCTTTTTTTTTTTTCACTTTTTTTTTTCCTTACAGGAAAAGGTGAAATGTTTTGGTAATATGATGTTCTACAATTCATTTTGATTAAAAAAAAGAGAACCAAAACAGAATTAAATTATGTTTCTTAGTGTGAATAACTGAGGTATTAAACCCAGGTGTTGATATTTTCCTAAATGTCTTTGCAGTCAGTGGGTTGAGAAGAGGCAATTGCCAGGTTTCCTTCTGTTTTGTTGGTGACTGGGTACATTGGTTGCATAGGGGTAGCTATGGCTTTATACTGGAAGCATTAAAAAAAAAATTTAAACTTTTTCCCTACTCACAAAGAATAGCTGGGCAAACTGAGAACGGAAAAACCTTCCCCAAATTATACCAGCCTTGACAGAGCTGCCAGCATGGAAAGCACAGGTGAGCTCTGTGAAGACTTGAAGAACACAGCTGCATATCTCAAAACACTGTTAAAGAAAGAAGTTCCCACTGGATAAGCCACCACAACAGGAACTTTGGATAAGCACAGATGGCAAAAGAGGAAGGCTTGAATTCCAGGTCTAACAAAGGTGAATATTTGAAATTGGCACACTGGACAAAATTTTACTGTACAGACTGTGAGAACTTAAAATAAGACCTATCAGGACAAAAATTCACATGGTGGCAAACTGTAAGAAAGGAAGCAACTGCTTAGACACATGCCAACCCAAGCTGTGGGAATGGTGTTTTCACCCCATGGATACCCAGGACTTGGGTGGTATAAAAGTGGTTCCTCCAGAAGAACTACTCCAGGACCCCCACAACCAAAGACTGAGGATGAAGAAGGACCAGTGGGATGCTGCTTGAATCCATGGGTGGTGATATCTTTTTACTTAATCTCACTCTTCTTCTGTGTCCCCACTTTTCTTCTGTTTCTTTATATGTCTCTACCTCACATTCCTGTTTCTTTATATGTCTCTATTAGTGACTTCTGTATGTATTCTTGTTTGCAGCTTAATGCAGGCAGAGGCATCTCTTATAATCATATCGTAACAAACCCTACAAAATATCCAGGAGGTGGTTTCCACAATGATCTCTCCTGCAGGCTCAGTCCTGTTCTATTTAGTGGCATTCAGTATTAAATTTGGATACCTGATGGGCAACAGAGGAGGTAAATCAGCTATATTTCTTTTTTTCTCGAAAAAAGAAAAATAAATATAATTTTGAGTGTGTTATCATGATTTAATTTTGAAACCAGTCTGAAAAAGCCACCAAGTTGGTGTTTTTTCACTTTAAATAACCATGAAGGCCATTGAGCTTCCCAGAGAGGAGATGTTCTTTGCCCACCACTTTTTTGTGTGATTTTCACCAGGAGGCCGTGGTGATACACTTAGGAGGGTTGCCTGGCTTTCTGAAGCTTGATTATCAGTTATCCTTTTTTGGCACGAGTTTTACTGGGGAGGCTCAATGGTGTTGGAAAGCATCTTTTCTACCTATAGAACCACGCCCAAATTTACACCTGTGCTTGCAGGTTTAGTGCCTGAGTGTACAGGTGCCTATTTGCAGAGACCATTGACCCTGTCAATGCACTTATGCAAACCCTGGCCAGATACTCTTTTTGCAGTCACCACTTAGGCAATGAAGGTCTAGTAAAAAAGAACATCTCTGAACTGAAAATTTTCCACCCAGATCTAAGGAGATTTCTAGTAGTGACTGCTTCTGGTTGGAAACAACTATTCTTAAATACTTTTAAAATTTCTGCTTTCAAAATGAGCCATAACATTTCACTTGCTAAAACAAAACAAAAACCTTATAAAAAAAGTAGCTATTCTGTAAAACCTCACAAAAAGGTAGCTACTCTGTCAAACCTCACTGAGTTTCCAGAATGTTATTTCTTCTAACCAGAGCAACTGACCCATTCCTTTTGATGACTGCTGGAGAAGCTGAAAATATCTACTAAAAAGGGACTTCCTTATTCTAAAATGTTGCATCTCTCCTGTTAAGACCACAGCTAAAAGCAGTCAGGTCTGCCCTCAAAGCAGAGGTTGGTTAAAATTTGCCAGATTCTTGTGAGCTGCCAAGCAATCCCAGCACAGTCTTGTGTTCTGGGCTGAACCCACAGGGACCTCTATACAGTTAAGAACTGTTTGAGGATTGAGCTCTATAAATCCTAAGGCCAAAACCAAGCTGAGAAATGTTTTGTGAGAATATATTTAATTCTGTGAGGACTCAGACACCATAATAAGATCATGCTGTAGAGATCACATACAAATAACAGGAAGCTGTCTGGTCTTCTCCTTGTCTTTCTATATAAGAAAAACAATAGTGTCCTCTGCTTGCATATCCCAGGGCTAGGTTTCTTTGATTAATATAATGAAGGTGCATAACATTTCTCACTGGCTTCTGTACAGGGCCATTCTTAATGAAAATTGTGTAATTTGATGGATTCTTCCATAATCTGTGCAGATTATCACAAACAGCAGCCAAAGACTTTGCTTTTTTAAAAAAAAATTTATTTAATTATAAGAAATTCAAATTACTTATTTTCAAATGAATCTGATGGCATGTTAAACTCTGAGACGCATTTCCTGCTATTTTAACAAAGAGTAGCATTAATACATACTTTGTTTTCCAGTGGCCTAGGAGTAATTGCTAAAGGATCAGTAGCAAGGGAATAAAAACGTGCAGCAATTACTGTAGATCCTACTTTCTATTACCCCATTTGGCATGCATATTCAGCTGGTGCTGTGCAGAAGACATGGCAGAAATACACACAAGCATCAAATTAACTTGCCTAAAAGTAGTTTATGCAATCGAGGAGTGTAGGGCACTGAATAAAGAGTGCGTAAAGCCCAGTATTAGGCAAAAACGTTTGCTCGAGTCTATGCCAGTCCAGCAGGACAGTTGACCTGACCTCAGAGACAGTAAAACTTACATTTAAATGCTTAAATCTCAGTTCTTGAATAATTTAATTTTTCGTATTTTGTCTTCACACTGCTTGAGGATGCTGCAGAGTGAAGACAAAGAAGAGTGAGGAGCCTGGCCTGCAGGATTTAAGCAGACAAGAGATATGCAGCTGCTGGAAAGAGAACATTAGCACAGACTAAGCAGAGAGGACAAAGCTCTCTGGGGAGACTTTAGAGCATCTTCCAGTGCCTAAAGGGGCTACAGGAGAACAATTCTTGTTGTTCAGGTGGTGAGGCACAGCTTGTCCAGAGAAACTGTGGCTGGCCCACCGCTAAAAGTGTTCAGGGCCAGTCTGGACAGGGCTTTGAGCAGCATGATGAAGTGGAAGATGTCCCTGTCCGTGGAAGTAAGGTTGGAATTAGATGACCCTTCAGGTCCCTTCCAACCCAAACCATTTTATTATTCCATATGCATCTGTCCTACAAACCTGACCTTACCCACAGGACATTTTGAAATAGATTTAGTTATCTACGCTTGGAGCTTTCCAGTAATCTACCTCTAATGGAATATCATACAGGCAACAGTAATAGCGACACATGTCTCCAAACCAGCTTGGTAAGTTTGAGTTTGTCTCTTTGGAAAAGTTATCACTACTTATTATTATTTCTGTTGAATTCTCAGCTAACCTGGCATTATTTCTGTATGTGGAATCAGCTTTTCTTCTTCACAGCAGAAATCTGGGCCTTATTATGAGACCAAGAGCAGAGAAATTTGGACCACACTTTCCTTTTCTTTCTAGCTTCATGTTTTTTAGGACTTAACTGAGTAGCTAGAGAGGCGAGAGAATGTAAACTTACTAGTTAGCTACAGGAAAAGTGTCTCAACCCTCCCAGATTCACTCTAGGTTAAGAACAAGTGTTTAAGGAGAAAATGAAAATAAATATAGGAATTCAGGAACTTAGAGGATTTGTCCCTTTCTGGACGACTTGATCAACATATTTTCTTTTGTTGGAAACCTAAAATGGTGAAAATTGAATGGTGACCTTAACTGAAAATTTAGGGTTTAGGAGATGATCCGGTGTTTGGTCTTCCTTCTATGTTTACCAGTCAAATTAAAGAGTTGTCCTCTTTCTACCTCTGTACTTTTGGTATACATTTCCATCAACATCATATTGCAATGCTGGTGGAAATGTATAGGCTTTGGTAGGCTTTAAAATCCATCTTCAGAAGAAGCATTTCTGACACAAAAACTTTAACACAAAGGCAGATTTGTGACTTGGAGCGACCAGGAGATAACAAGAGATTTGTTATGCACTGAGTATGATGGTTTATTTAGCTGTTTAGTGTCATGGTTGGATTCACTGATCTCGAATTAGATACATCACAGATAAAATGACAAGTATACAGTGCTGGAAAAGATAAATATCATTTGTTATCACGAAGATCTATGGGAGAGTTAGTTCCACAAATACTCACTTATCAAGATGCTAGATACAATCACTGTCATAAAAGACTTAGTTGAGACATGACAATATTTCGTGTTGAGACAGAATGGGTACAGCTGTCTCGACAGTGCTTCCTTGGGGCTACATATGGAACAATTTTTCTATCTATTCCATGTGACACATTAGCTATGCTGAATTAAAATACCGTTACAACCTTAAATGTATTGGAATGGTGAGAAGGGAGCACTTCTTCTGCCTTGGTTATTATTTTGGTCATTAAGAGATAAGAATCAGTAGCTGAAGCTAAACAGTATACCTGTGAGACGAGATAGATTTATTTGTCAGCACATAAATCTAACATTCAAATTCTTTCTGAAGTTTGGGGTTCTGAGTAGTAGCAGCATCAACAGAGACCTCAGGGTGAGGAGCTCTTCCCAGTGTGGTAAGCAGCTGGGTTACATGGTTCTACCTCAAGCAATGTTAGCTGCTAGGACAACTTCCATGGAAATTGCAGGGTTCCAGGTGTGACATCAGGTAAGGCAGCAGCAGTGGTGCTATGCCCAAGCCCAGCTGTGCTTCCCCAGCTTGTGGTGCCACAGGGTGAGATCTCTCAGTGCACAGCATACTCCACAGCTGAGCACAGGAGCTCAGACACCTCTTGGAGCAGATTTCCCAGCCAACACAGCTGCTCCGGTCTGCCCACGGCCAGCAGAGATCCTCTGCAGCATCTTCTGCTGTTCTGGTGTTGCTGTGCTCTGCACAGCTCTCGTGGCTCTCCTATCTCAAGCCGGCGAGTTAAATTTAGCAACAAAGTGGGCAAGAACTTCCCTTTCTCTAACAGTCTCAATATTGAGATTACTGGGACTTGACTTCCTTGCTACATTCAGTAGCACAATACTTGTATCCTGTCCTTTGCAGCTCTGTTCTCATTATTCAGTGTATCCCAATTAAGCCCCTCTCAGGCAGGTTCATTTCAGGTCTGGACCAAATACTGCACCACCTGTTGAAATCACAGCCAGCTTCTTGGCTCCTGGGCTGGAAATTATAGGATGAGAGGCACTTTGCTCTCTGAAAACGTCAGTACTATGAGCAGACCATGTGTTGCATGTTGCTTATCATGTACTGCATTCATGCCTGGGGGCTCTGCTTGTGTGGCTTTGGAAACAAACACGGAAAAAAACCAGCAGAAAAAGGCAAAGGTACTGCTTCCCTGACTGAAAGATGGAAAAAACACAGTTCCACCAGTGCCAAAATCATCTGGATGTATTGAGAAAATATAAAGAAAACAGTAAGTTTTTCTCTGTGGTTGCCACCAGAAGGGTGTGCGATAAAACTGTTGCGTTGTTCTAACATGACTTGGTTTGAAAGTACTACATCAGGTTAGAACTTTTCTTAAAGCGAGACAGCAGCTACTACAGATCTACACGGATAAGGCAGAGAGAAGGTAGAAACACAGAGAAATTTGTAAATAGTCTGATGTTGCTGATCCAATTTACTATTTTTAGGGATCTCACTACTATGCACTACTTAGAACAAAATCCTGTAAGAAAAAAAGGGAATAAGTGAGACAGGCAGACACAGAAAGAAAAAAAGAATTTGTCAGACTACTAAGTGCACAAATAAGAGCACTGATAGTGCAGATACGATAGACATGAAAGAAGTTACCAAAAGTGTAATTTTGTAAAAATTAAAAGCTTGCTTTATGTAGTAAACAACAAAAGATCTGCCTCACATGTTAAAAAAAACCCAAACAAAAACCAAAAATTGAATGCATCCCATCCTTTTCCAAGGGTTTAAAGTACCAGTAAAGGAAGAAGAGCTTACAGGTACTGAGAAATTTTGTCCAGGAAGAATGGGCTCCATCATCTTAGGAACTTTTATTTAATTCAATTGTATATGAGCTGAATGTATGGTTAAAAACACACTGTGGGATATTTTGAGATTTTTCGAAACACTGAAAAATAAAAAAAGAATACATTTTTTGTAATGAGGTTTATGATATGGCTGCACGGCTGTACATGCTTTGTAAGAGTAGGAGCCCATCCAATTGGAAGAGAGGTTAAAGATGTCCAGGAGAATAGAGAATATTTCAGTGGTATAGAAAGCACAGCTGAAAAATCATCTGATGGATCATAAGCAAAATTTCCTTTCATCTGTGTTAGAAATGAAAAGGGAACAGTTCTTACTACCTTCTGGGGGACATTTTTGAAGAAATGGATGCCAAATATTCTTCAGTGCTTGGTGTATCATCAAAATTATGATTTATGTCTCTGACGGAAAAGAACTCATGTTTCTTAAACTGGTTTTCAAGATGGGGTTTGTCAAGCATCATGCTGCTGAGGTGGGTGCCATAAAAAGCCCATCCCATTTCTGTGGTTAGAAATGGGGATCCAGAGCTTTGGCTGCTCTAGAGCTCTCCACTGCCTCCCACCCACCCCACTCCAGTCATGCGCTTGAGTGACAGGCTGGTTTATCTGGATTATTGCCACCGACCCCTTCTTCATGGCTAGGAAAGGTGGATATCTGGATTATTGCCGCCGACCCCTTCTTCACGGCTGGAAAAGTTGGATAATGCAAATATGGTGATTTGAAGGGTCTCCCAAAGCACAGCAGTCAGATTTTACACAGGCTGTCTCAGATGGTTTTTATGGCTGGCACAGGGTGCATGAAATTTGGTGGTGCCCAGAACTGTCTTTTTCAACTGTGCTGACTCTGGAAGCAGTGTGCTTGTATTTGATTTAATTAAAATTAGAGAACCATCTGTGGAACCAATCCATCAATTCTGTGGTCGTGGCACAATAAATTTAGACCAGGATAATCCACTGATTTACCACATTAGTAGAGCTCTGGAATGACGGTCTCTGGCCCTGTTGGTCCCCTGCAACAGAGACCAAATCCACCTCCTTCTGCGTATCTGTCCTATGTGATGCCACACTGCACATCAGTCATAGGCAACACCCTATCTTCTTTCCACCTTGTCCCCACTCTTGTCCCATCCTTGTGTTCTCCTTTCCTCTCCTCCCTACTCTCATCTTCCACTGGGCTACCAGTCTCCTGCCTCTGCTGCATTCTCTGTTCCTCCTAAAATTTTTCTCTCCTTCTTGGAACCACACTCTCCAGAGTACATTTATTTCACTTGCACCGAGGGGCAAGGATAGATGCACAAGTTGTTCTTGATGGTCCCAGGTAAACAAGGCAGATGATCCAGTGTTTTCCATATTGTATGGGTTTTGTCAGGAAGCTGGTAGAAAAGCAACAAGGTTGGATATTTCTGCAAACAAGATAGTTTCTGGTTTTAGCCTTTCAGATACTTCTGCACCGGTACTCGGAAAACAAGACAACCAAAACCTCATAATTCTCCCCATTTTTACCTGCAAAATGTCTTATTGCCTGATAACAATCTTCAGTGGGTTTTTTTTATGTATTTATAATTAACATTTACCAGCTAAAAGTAATTGAATGTGCGAAATTATGGGTTTATATCTTATTTTCCTTGCAATCTTTAAAACATTTTTAATTCTAAGAAAATAATGTTATGTCTACTTTAATGGAGATCCATTTAATGGATGGATCCATACTGTTTTAATGGAAACAGTAACCCTTATTTTAAGGATTTTTTGTAGTGAGAAATAACAATAGATGTGAAAGCAGGTATCTGTCCATCCCATCACTCTGAGAGCAGCTGTGCTTTTTTTTTCAATGTTTTCTTTGTTTCAAGAAACCTGTCTGAAAAGGAATTAAGAAAAATATCAAGGACATGGTGGTAATGCTAAAGCCCTGCCCCATGGCCGGTATATTTCATGGTGCATGGTCTTTGTTGAAGGCTCTGGATTATACTCAGAACATATTTGCTAAGTATCTGTCTCTGCAACAGGCTTCGCATTTGTCCTTGTGTCAGTCACTAAGGTTAGTGTTATTAAATGTGAAAGAATTCAAAATCACTTCAATTATTTAAAAAACTTAATCATTTGTCTCTCTCTGTGATTCATTTCCATGTTTTCTCCTATCTTTTACCTTGTGTTTTTAAGGCTTGTCATGACAGGCGCTGTCTCTTACTATATGTTTGTAGAATATGAAAGATAATGGGAAAGTGCCTGGGTGGAACTCATGACGTATTGCTAAACAAGAAATAGTGAATGAGTTTTAGTAATTATAGCAGATGGCTGAATGCACCCAATTTTCATGTATTATCTGAAGAACTATATTTGTTGTTGAAAACATACCTCTAATTTTTAAGATGTTTTTCTGATATTTCACTTCCCAATACTATTTAGCTTGAAATCTTCCTCTGACATTTCATTTTCCCCATTTATTGAGCTCAAATCTATATTTCCACCATTCTCTCTGCCTTTTGTCAAGCCTGTATTTACTCTCTCTCTTGCATTCTTTCTGTAATCATGCATAAAGTCCTTGGGAAAGTTAAGTTTTTCTTTTCCGTGGATGAAACATGGATGGAATTTATGATGGCTGGATGGTTCCTCTTGACCTGTTGTTTGGGTCTGCAGGAGCAAGAACGAACTCTGTGATAGAACTCGGGAGACTGTAACCCTAAGGCCATGGTCACATTACGTGTTGTGTCAATGCTTCCTTCCCCTGTCTCTATCAGAAAAGCAGGGGACTGACGGTGTGTAGCAGGCTGGGCACAAGTTCAACTCTGAAGAGGGGGCTAACTCTCTTCTTGGTTCCTTCAACTGGAGTATAGCCAGAAAATTAGGGATGTAAATATCTCACTCAACTTGGCATTTTTTAGGCTGTACCTTGGAAAGTAGTCTTGGTCCCTTTGGTCTGAGAAAGTAAGACCATAAGACCCAGCAAAAACCGCTATGATGATGAAAGCATTGGAGAAGTTGATATGTGAAGACAGATGAGAAGAACTGCATTTGCTCACTCTGAAGAGAAGGTGGCTCAGGGAGTTCTAACTGCAGTCTTCCAAGACCTCAAAGGTGGTGATGGAGAGTAAGTTACCTTCACTTCACAAGAATGCATAGTGCCAAGACGTGATGCAGCAGCACAAGATGCTTGAAGTAGAATTTTGCCTGGATATTAAAAATATTCTTCATAGTGAGAATACTCAAACACTGGATATTTTACCCAGCAGAGTGGTGGAAGATCATCTGATAGATACATTGACTTAATGTGGCCCTGGATAACCAGTCCATCGCCTTATTTTCAGGGCAAGATTTGATCTTATGAACTGCAGAGATTTTTGCAACCTGGAGTTTTTTATGCTTCTGTGATATTCAGTATTTCTTTTATTCTTCACATTGTGAATACATTCATACCCTGACTTCATGCCTAAATAGGGCTATGATTTTTCTGATATACAGGCATTAAAGGCATATTTCTATATAATGCACTTTTCTTGAAAGAAATACTGAATTCATATTTTTGTGATTCCAGAGAGAATGAATGTGATAGCACCTATACATTTCTTGAGGAAGGTGTAAACCTAAACAGCCAGTATGCTGTTCTGATTCTTTTGTATTACCTCCCTGATTCAAGCTCTTCCCCTAAAGAAAGAGGTGCATGTTTAACCTGGTCTGTGTGCCTTTACTTTTGAGGTAAACTCTCTAAGACAGTACAGTCTGGGCACATTACTCTGCTTTGTGTCAGATGTCGCTACTGCAATGCAAAAATATGTCAAGACTGAATGTCATACCTTTGGGTAGCCTCATGTGTTTCTGGCATGGAATCCATTATATCAACCTGAAAAATGAACACTTCTTCAAAGCCTTCTGATGTGCTTAGTTTGTCTTATTATAGGCGTATTCCAGATATTTAGGTTATAGCACACCAGCATCATCAGCCATGACTAATAAGTTCTTTACACTGAGAAAATCTTTGCTAAGTACAGGCCTGCATAACGAAGTCTTCCTGCAGTGAAGACATTTGAAAGACATTTTAATTCCATGGCACCATGCAGAGGGCATTAACCTTTCTTATGATTTCCTCTATTGTAACAAAGAAAAAGACTTTTAATGTGCAAACCTCGTTAAATCAATCATTCTTGGGAATTTAGATACACAGTGTGATAAAAGCAACAACTTTCAATACCTAGAGGCAATTTTTTCCATATGTTTTGATGTTGGGTATTAGGAAACATAAGCATTTTAATGGATTTTTGGCCCTATTTACAATATAAAATTTTGATATAAGGGTGCCTTACTCCAGGTTAAATAACATAAAGTTCTCGCCTATTACAATGCAATGTCAACCTGTGTTTGGTGCTTTCAGTTCATAGTCAGGATGACTTTGGAGAGGATGGTCTAAGCCATTGGTTATCTAGTGCTGCAGCAATATGGTACAAAGTATGACAAATACTGAAAGAAATCAATGGCTTTTAGCTATTCTTTAATTTATTAAAATTTTTAAGCAAGTGTTTTAGCTACTGTATTTCTTCAGTTCCTAGGATTTAGCAAGACATCTTTATTCAATAACAAATTTATACAACATAAACTGTTTGCAAACCTGGAATTTGGTTCCTTATTTGGAGAAAATAAAAGTGTAATACTACTTGAAAAAGCCAATGATTTTGTCATTTTGCATCACAAAGAGATGGCTGACTATGACTAATCCTCAGGCATTTGTCAAGGCTAGGCTTCCCATGGGAGAATATTTTTACCAAGTGCCATAGCCTTTAGAGCAAACTAGGACATTTGATGTATTTCTACATGGATAACAGCATTACATGACATCTAAGTAAACTTACATTATCTATTAATTGACAGCTCAGATCTGTCTAGCTCCACGGAAACAGGCAACTGTGTGAAAGCTGGGGTAAGGTTAGAGGACAAATGTCAAATGTCCCTGGGTTATATCTCATGAGACAACTAGAAGTCCAGCTTTGTTACCTAGGTTTAGGCTTATATCATGATCCTTTTCCATTCTCTCTTTTTGAGAAACATGTTTTTTGCAAATAGAATAGACCATGCATGCTCAAACAAGATGATTTTTTTTTCTTTAATTGTGTGGCTAATATAAGATAATTTCAGAAGATTTTAAGAGATGTTTAAGGTATTTGTGTAATCATGTTCCTTTACACTATTTTGTGGCTCCAAACATTTATGCAGTACTATGTAACAGACAGGAGACTTAGGAAGCTTTGTATCTCTCTGCTGTCTGTTTCTTTCCCTGAAACAAAGCATCTCAGCTAAAATGAATGAAATTAAAAAAAAAAAAAAAAAGAAATAGAAGCTTATAGGCAGTTCACATGCAATTTAAGATGCCTAAATGACTTACCTAGTCTTGGTGAACTACCGAGTAGGGATTCTCCTGAGAAAATCTGGCATTCTTAGGCATTGTCTTCTTAAGAAGTTAAAAGATAAACTTTGTATAACCTTTACCTTCATCACCTTCTGCATTTGTTTATCAAGCACTGTCTTAAGCGAGTAGCTGGTGTCAGAGCATGAAATACAGTTTTACAGTCTTTGTGCAGACTTGAGGATGACGAACAAAAAGAATGGGATGAGAAGGCAGATAAAAATTATCCATGACACTAGAATTCCTTTTAAAAACTAAAATTTGCCCCTTCTGACCTCACTCACTTGGGTCTGATTAGGTTGTCTCTTTCATCTGTGATTGAGGATAAAACTGTCCACTTCTGCTCTCCAAGGATGAGGAGCTCACACATTCTGGTATGGAAATAGCAGAGATTCTCAAATTTTGAGCTCAAGCTACATCTCCTGGACATCTCCATCCTGGCTACATGGCTACCATGCAGAGGCCATGCAGCCCCTGTGAAGGATACCCAGACAATTTAGGTTAACTATCCTCCATACTGGTTGAGCAGCATCCATGATCCTTCATCTCGTGGAGGAACGTACATCGTCTCTTTTATCAGAAAGACTGGGCACTGTTCTGAAAAAAAAGTCTACTGGGATCTTTGCCACCATTATCCTGATGACACCAGTTTGAATCTCTTTCCTCAGGTTCAAAAGCAAAGATGATTTGTGATGATGAATCCCTCTGTAAAGGCATTAAGACTTTCTGCATCTGCAGGAATGAGGAATGTCAGTCCCTGTGTATAGGAAGCATCTGTGAAACAGCTGATGTGTTTACAGTTTGAACCCAAACTATCCTTCTGACTTACCTCCTGTGGGCTCATGCCTTTGTGTTTTTACAAAAACAATATCTAGACCAACCTGAAGAGACAGTAATCTAGTTGCTCTTGGCATCTTCCACTGTCAGATTTGTCATTACTTATTAACTGAAAACCGATAAGCATGACTAATTGTATTAAACTGAAACTACTGTTCCTTCCTGATTTTACCTTTATGATTTTTTTTGGTATCAAAATCAATAACAAATTACACTATTTCCACCACTATTTCCAGTATTTCAGCTGGTAGCAGCAGGACTAAAAAATGGTTAATATCCCAAGTACTTCATAATTTCAGCCTGATTATGTTTCGTGGTTCAATTATTAAGTGCTTTCATGTTTAGACTGGCTCTGATGTGAGTTTTGTGGTTTATTATTGGAGATATTATCAATATAGCCTTCTTTCTCACATGGCTTCTTGCACCTGTGTGTGTCTTACAGGCTGGAAATTACAGTATTAAAAATTGTCTAGGAGTTCATATTTATTAAACAAGACAATAACAAACCAAATATGCAGATTTTCTGACAATGCTGTCACACTGCAAATCACAGAGGAGCTTCTTAACAGCAAAAAACCCAGGTAAAGAATAATAGAAAATAATTAATATAATGAGAAGGCATAATGAAAACAAAGGCAATGTTATAGTTATCAAAAACCATGATGAGAAGGCTATTATAAGACAGATGAAAACAAACTGTCACAAAACAAAATGGCTTTAGAAAAGCCCTGTTCAATGTTTTTGGACATACCTAATAAATAATGTATTTATTCCTTTTTTGAAAATGTGTCAGGTGCAAATTAAGTTTTCTGAAGGCATTTTGTAGTCATTAAGGCTTGAACTTATTCTAAAATTAAAAATAATTCCTAAAGTGTGAGAAAGACAGTATGTCTGTTGAAACTGGTGGCGTGCGCCTGATGATGGATGCAAATGGTCTGTGACCCCGAAAGGGCTAATGGGGTATTTGGAGTGCCATGGGCACACAACCGCTCCACAGCCACCGCTTGTCTGGAAACAAAAACCAACACCATTCTTTGATGGGAAAAGAAAGAGAAAAGGAGACAGTCCTGTAAGTGTTATTTATCCTCCAATACATGCACCCCAGAATATTTTGAACTGCCCCTGCTGCAATTTCCTGGCTGCTCTGTACATCAGCTTTCCAGAACCAAGAAGTGGGCTGCTCAGGACACACAGACACACAAACACATCCTCCTTTTTATGACATCTTACTCTTAGATTACAGGCCTTTAATGCACCTTCAGACTATAAGATAATGTCAAACCGAAATAAAAACAGTAAAAAGAGGCAGGCTGCAAATTCACTATTCAGGTTTAGTAATTTTCAGAACCTTTTATTAAATCTTCTACTTTACTGGAATTTAGAGGCAATTCTAAACTTGAGTTTCAGTGCACATTAGCTTGAGGAAGCTATTACATTAATAACTGTGCATGACATGCACGGCAAACTGTAATGTCTTAGAGACATGTATGCAAAACAGTGGATTTTTTAGGCTCTCAGAAAGTACAAGCTGTAAACATAGTCCAGTAAAAATGCCTTCTTCTCTGTTTCTCACGGGCTGATTTTCAATTTATTTCCTTCCCACACTCTCCTAGCACTTGGTGTATCCCTCCTTAAGCCAGCAATCCTAAGATGCACAAAGTCCGGACATTTCACTCAGACTTTCTCATGCAGCTGCACAAATGAGGAGAAATACGGAAGGCTAATGAGAAAACAAACCTGCTCTATGCTGCCATGCACTACAGCAACCAAGAGTTTGCTCAAGACTTATCACTCTAGGGAAAACAATAAGTAAACCTTACAAGAAGTACTACTGGGGTAACAATTAAGATGTACTTTTGTACTTTTTTCTAAAGAGAACTGTTGGTTTCGGGCACCCATTCTTTTTTTCCATTTGAATCGTAATCCTTAATCACGTTAATCTTGCAGACAGCCTGCATAAACTACACAACTTATTTTAATATTCAGTATTGATTTTCTTATTTGTCTTTTTCCCATGATGTAAAACTGATGTGGAGCTTGCCCCATCTACTGCCATATTCTCTTATCCATTATAGAAATATGAAACACTATTTTGAAAACATTGCTCCATATTTATCTGTAACCTTCCTAGGCTGTGCTCTCATGCATGTATATATTATTCCTTGTGGCACTTAGGGTCATGGTTTAGTGATGGACCTGGCCATGGTGGATTAATGGTTGGACTTGGTGACCTTAGAGGTTGTTTCCGACCAAAAGGGTTCTATACCTCTATAAGGAAGCCCCCAGGAAAAGGTTTAGGTGAGCTTGACATGGTATGAGTCATGGTAGAGAAAATGTGCACATACTCTCCTTTCTTCTCAGAAGTGCCATAGCTTACTTGAGCAAAGGAGTTTAGGCAAACATGTGAAAATCCAGCATTTAAGCTGAACGTACATTGTTCCATCTCTGACTGCAAGGGTCTGGACAGATACAGAAATTACATCCAACTACCTATCCAGTGGTTATCAGCCTAGCCTGAGAAGGCTAAAATCTACCATGGAAGTACCATAAAATCTAACCCCTTGAAGAAATTTTAGGCACATATTGAAAAAAAAAAAGAACAAGGCTGTTTCCCATATTACCCATTTGAGATGGTTTGCTTTTCAGCACACAATACTTAGCCAGACTGGTACGATTGGCCATGCCTGCCCTGTTGTGCAAGAACATTTTTAATGGTATCCTTAAGTCCCCTCAACTCCATCAAGGTTTGCATTATGAATGTTGATTATCTGAGCTTATGCCTTACTACTTCACTTGAGACAGTTTACACTTGTCATCTGTAATGTTCCTGGCTTTATGCTGTTTCTTGATTTAAAATACTCCTTAATGAGTGACTTCAAATACGAAAGTTCTGAAAACCGTGATGGAGTCATAACAAAGGTTGCAGTTTCTCCTCTGACACAGCCCTGCTGACCCAGACGCTAACAGGGACTGTAAGTGGTTTGTCCATGAGTTCAACTACGCCACTAGTTTGCAAGAACTAGAAAAAAATTTCCTCCTTTTTGCTGTCCCTTCAATCTGAGTGATAAAGAAAGTTTTAGGTAAAATTTGTCAGTCATCAAGCAGTTACCCAGCCTTTTTTTTTAGGTTTAAACATGGAGCAGCATGAAGGTAATGTGATGCACCTGAAGCAGAGATGGAGAGACACCATACATACACCTTCCCTTCAGCTACATAAATTCATTTGTCGAGTTAGACTTGCAATCAAAAAAAAAAGTGCATGTCGGTGCACTTCTGCTCATCAGCATCATAAAAGCTCACAATCCGGCAGTGCTGGTCATGATTAAAGCAGTCCGAAGCACCACAACCTGTTCAATATGCTATGACACAGAGGGAGAGTGCTGTACTCCTTACCCCTTAATGCTCCCATTTTAAATTGTATTTTCTTCAACTTAGTGGGAAAAAAGCAAGAAATGCAGGTTAATGTGGAACATCAAAAGGCCACTGATCTCCCTAGGGGTGAAAAGAAAAAGAAAAAAAAATCAAAAATAACCTTTTTTTTTTTTCTCAGAAGCTTTCAAGAAAAACAAAAGCTGCAGCTCTATTTTACAAAACACTCTTAAACAACCTAACACTGAATTATTCATGCCTGTTCTGAAATACAAGCTTTATAACCCAGAATTAATTGCCCTTGGTGGTGAGTATATCTCTTCTCATTGTAAATACTTTGTCAATTGAAATACAAACATGTTCTGCACAAAAAAAGAGATGTTAACACAAACAGTGTCATAAGCTTAAGAATATTATCACCTTTCTTTTCCTAACAACTTTGGACCAAGCTTTACTTTTGAAGCTGACAGACTGACTGGATTTTCACTGGTTTGAAAACTCAGACCAGAGTTTTTCCAATGAACAGATTTTTTTTCAGGAGGGAGTTCACTGGTTCTGCCAGCATGCAGACATAATCTAAATTTCCATTTGTCTTATCAAACTCCCTCTGCTAGGATTCTTCTGCAGTTAATAATAATTTTTCAGGATTTTAAAATGGGACTTCCCTGTTGGAGTCCTGTTTCTACCCAGACAGCCACCTGACCGTCTGTGAGGTACCTCTTCTTAGAATATGTTCCTGAAATCAGTGTCACCCCTGGAAATGCAGAGTCCAGAGCAGCTTGCCTTTAAGTGGTGTGATGTAAGAGAACCACAAAAACCCGAAGTGAAAAACAGGTTGGGGCTTTTCTGAAACAAAAGCAAAACCCTGTCTTTTGCAGTATGGAAATCAATTTCTTGCAATGAATCTTTTTTTTTTTTACTATCTTCTTGATTAGGTACAAATACTTTCTTTATTGATGCCTAAATATCAAGTGCACTTGGCAACCTGTGCAACTGGTTGCAGAGAGTAGGTGCTATATTTCAAACCAAGGCGTATTGTCCAATGCTGCCTGCTGATGAAGGAAAGTTATTTCTCATCAGAAATACCACCTGTGCTCTGTTTCCTTTAACTGGGCTTTTGAAAGTTACTCACAAAATAAAATTTAATCTCTCCACAGAATTCGAGGTGACATTTAGCTAATGGACTCAACACTCAGCACTTTTGTGGGTGGTGGGAGGAGAAGGGTGGCTAATTAATTTCCAGCCTCCTCTGATCGCATGGCTGTCATTTAAACTTCATGGTCCTGCTGGCACCAACAATCAGATCAGGCAATCATCCATTGCACCACACAGTTGGCTCTGGTCATATCCTGGGCAGAGGGGAGGGAAGGAAACGACTGAGAGACACAGGCATCTGAGGGCCACTGAAATATTTCTTTTCTGGAGAGGGACCTTTAGCTGTCCCATCAGCTCTGGTCAAGACAGTGACTCTGTATGTGGTATGTTTGGTAGGCATGTGTTAAGGCTCTGCTCTGTTGTTTAACACTGGAATTTCAGTGGCAAAGGTGGAAGGAAAGTTGGAGGGTAGCTGCTGCACTCTCCCACCCTACGGTGCCATGAAGAGATGGCTCTGCGTTTTTTTGGTTCTTTCCTCTTATCAATCCCCCAGAGTAGGCTTTGTGGATGAATGTTTGCTTTTCTGTGTCTAAAATAACTGTAGGTTCAGTCTTGAGTGTTGCTCCAGATTTTTAGCATTTCCCATGGCTGAAACATATGGCTCTAAATGAATCGTGACATCTGCACTCCCAGACACATCCTTTGCTGGCATCACACCTTGCCATTTCCTCTGCCCTCTCACTCTCAAAATCCCTTCTTGTGCTTCCAATAGCTCAGATGCAAGTCATGTGGACATTCACCTCAGGTTTGGGCAAGGTTAATGAAGATGTTAGGGTGAGATGTTAGGGTATGAAGCTTCAACTGACTGTAATGGGAGGCTCATGCAGTTTTTATGATCTCACCCTGGATATCTACCTGGAAAGACTTTGAAGGGGGTGCAAGCTGAGGTCAGACAAGCATCCTAATACATTTGTGGGATTTGGAAACTATAGCTTTAAGCCAGTTTATAGTGATTTGTAGTCTTAGTTTGGTGGTGTGTTGATTCTTTTCTTCCTTGTGTGGGTAGGGCAAAGTCCTTTCCACATGCTCTTATTACTCAACGACAGCTCAGGTCACCTGGCAAGCATTATGATTATCAAAACACCAAGAGGCTCAGAGGAATGTGATCCTCCTCACAGGGATGGGAAAGACATGATATTGTCTTATTTTCTGGCACTTTTTTTTTTTTTGTTTTGGGTTTTTTTTTCTTTTTGAGCTGTGAAATACCATAGCCTACGTGGGAGGGGGCATGGCAGAGATGAGATATTACAGAGACATTCAAATGTTCAAGAGCAGCTAATGGATTTGGACATGTAACTGGCAGCTAATTCCCTTGTCTCCAAAAATCAGCTTGATTCAAAATTTTTCTGAGGTTGTACAGCTAAACTCTAGTGCTTTTGAAAATATAAGCTATTTTTCACCAGTTAGGTATTGTAGCTCTTGCACTTTAGAACTAAGGTTTTTATTCCTCAGAAAAAGTACTAGCAATTACCTTAAAGTATATTTTTTCTGCTAAAAGAAACCCACACTAGATGTGGCAGCCAGGTGGACACAAAAACATGTAAACTCAGAGCCAGAAAAAGATATAGTTAGAGGTCCAAGAGGAAGCAAAAATACGCAGTGGAGTTCACAGTGTTCATTGAGGTCAGAAGGATATAGCAGTGTGTCAGAGCTGCACACACATGGCAGAGTCAAGGCACTGAGGACAAACACTGCTGGGGTGTATTTCAGTTCTCAGATGCTGTAATTGCAAGCTTGATCTCAGTGTTACGAAAGAGTGCTACAGATGGGTTGTTCCCCGTACAAAAATGTAAATTTTTTTTCCTCCATTTTTTACAGATAAACAAAGCCATAGTTTAAGATGAGTTACTCCCAATTAAGACTTTTCATACACTGCATGTCTAAGTTACCTTACACATAAAGGCTGTGGTTGTGCATAGGGAATGACAGAGGAAGCCGTCACGCTCATACATAATAATATAGCATTATTTTATTTCTGCTGTCATGTCTCTTCTAAACATCGTAAAACACAACCAATGGCTAATGTGGCAGACAAGACAGGGGAAATAACAAAGAAGAAGCCCTGAAAGAAACGCGTTTTCTTTCTTCTCAGTGGCAATGCCATTCACCCAGAAGGGGGAGATCTCAGCCCGCATGCTGCAGCAGCAAGCACCTAGCTGGTATTTCAGCTCCAGCTCAGAATTTGTCTGACAGGGACATTTCAACACAAACCATGTAATTTGGTGCGGGAGCACACTGGACCTCATCTGTTTAAAAAGATGCACAGATATAGTCATCACACTTCATAATTTAATAAAATGCTAAAAAATTGCACACGTTTTCATTTTAGCAACTTAGGACCCGCAACTAAACTCACAATGCTACAAAGACATTTGAATTTTTCACTAATATGTCATGAGCATTGCACCCATTGCAAATTAATGAGTCTCTGAATAGCACTGTGCATTTGTCATTTGAATTTATGCTAATGCACTGAGATCTCCTGATGATGTTGATAGTCCACAGCAGCTGCTCAAACTATAGAATATACATGCAAATTCCTTCACATTTTATTCATCTTTCCTTGGATTTTTATGATCTATCATTTGAACTGCAAGCCTGCAGCTGGTTATTGATAGGGCTGCTAATTATCTTTGACTTCACACTACAGGCTTGACCCCCAACCCTGAGCAGAAGTAATGGACCAGTGTTGAGAGAATTATGTACATCACACAGCAGCAACCTCAGACCAGTGGGTCAAAAGGAGTTCATTGAGAACCAACGGTATTTACAAAGAGCATTGGCATGGTAACTGGTAACTGTTTCCTCCCCCACCCCACACAATGAATTACACCAAGTATAATTTATTTCAATAAGCCGGTCTGAGGCTCATACAAATTATATATGTCATTGTAGATGATATTTGTTCTTTTCTGCAAGTAGAGAGGAGTAAAGGCCTGTCATGCACCCTTCCCACCCAGAAGAGAGTATGCAACAGCCATTGTATCGTAGTGACTGCAAAATGCTGGCCAAAGGCAAGACAACAACCTTTCCATCCAGAGTTCAGGCAGTGCCATTGCATGATGAGGAACAGTGTCAGACTGAATCCATCTCAGGTCCTGACAAAGAAACAAAGAGAAGAGCTACTAGATAAACTAGTAATAAAAGTTTCAAAACATTTGTCTGTGAGCTGTTGTATATCAGGAGTTTGAATATTCCAGAGTAGACTGCAGTCTTTACCAACTTTAGCTTTACACATGACAATTATAGCGCTGCTAATATACCCAGGAAACAATTATTTGAGCTGCCTAATAATTTTCAAATGACTCAGAAAAAATCAAGCACAAAAATGAAATAAGTAGCACAGATACAGAAAGTACAGCTTGTTAAGAGTCACTCCATTTTTTTTGTTCTCTTTCAGGTTTCAGGGGCCAGGGAAGCTTAGTAGTTTAATTTTGAAACATCTGGGAACAGTGATGCTGTACAATATACTGTGGCCTTTTGTTTGCAGCAGGCTCTTTTAGAGGGAACGAAGCTGTGTCACATGAGAGAATTTGACTGAATTATCTGATAAATGTCAAAATTAGACAATGCATTCTGCCATCTCTTAAATACTGTCAGGAAAGGGTTTAAAAAAATTAACCAGTTCATCTCTATTATCTAAGAGAAGCTCTGGAGCTGAGCAATGACATATACAAAGGGAAAAGAGAGCAGACTGCCTCCACAGTCTTAAAGCAGCTCTGAGCAGAACTCTCATGAGTGCTACTTAATATATATGTGTGTATATATATGTCTGTGTGTGTGTGTGTGTGTGTATGTCTAACATTCTAGCACCATTCCCAAGGTTAAAGGGCTGCTTCAGAGAAATGTGTTTCAGTAAAAAGCAGCAAATAGCTGCTTTCCTATAGCACTGTAGTTTTCCCATCAAGAAGGGTAAAGACATTTTCACTGTTCTCAAAAAACTTTGAAATGTAAACTTGTTCGATTGATGGCTCCTTCTGGTCCTGGCAGCCTTTTTGATAGCTGGTGCTCTTTCTGGAATACTTGTTAAAAATGTCTCTGTAGCAAAGATGTTGTGTTTTTTGTTGGGTTTTTTTTTCCCATGTAATTTTTTTTTTAAGTCAGTGCATGGAAGAGCAGAGATAGGCTCTTGTCTTCAATAAAGCAGACTGACAGGTGAACACGTACTCTTACTGCCCTTTTATATGATAATAATTTATGAGTTCAGACTGCTTGAAAGCAGGGTTTTTCATTCTAATTCTTTAATCCTTTTTGAGCACTACTGCTCAGGAAAAGTGGTCATGGCATTGCCGACTGTGCCAGGGGCTGTCAGTGTGTCAAGGCTGCAGCAGTTACACGCACCACTGTCATTTAAGACCAGTGCATTCTACAGCTATTAATTCCTCCCTGCACGGAGACTGACCAAAATTTGCAACTGCGTGAGACCCCAACCTGAAAGATAGTGTCCCATGTTGTCACCTCCACCAGTATCCATACCAGCCCAAATTCTGACCTTTATCAGCACAGAAGCCCCTGTTCTGGTTTGATGAGCGCCTGTATATTTGAAGCAGCCCAGCTTTCAGAACAACTGTGCTTACATACCTGTTTGTCAAGCTTGCACAGCTCTCAGTTTTGGAAACATTTTGCATTGCGCATGTAAATCGTGTCCTGGAGGTTGTTACATATGCTTGTTTCTCATCTTTCATGCTACCTCTGACCCTGCTAGCTCCATCAGTGAAGTGTAATTGTAAAAGAAATCTTCCTGGTTGAAATAACAAGCAGTGTCAAGGAGGTTTTCTGGAGTAATATCTTGATGCTAACCACCACTCACAGATCCAGGGAGGATTAAACTTGCTCAGCTTTTTCCATTCCACTTTTTCTGTCATTGTACTCAGTGTAGCTATTAGGGAGCTATTATCATTACTAAAGATTATTCTGCTGTATAATGGCAGGGATTGTTTACCACAACAAAACCAGAGAATCTCGAAGTGCCTCCCAAATGCCTCATGGACTAAATCTTGTCCCTCCTTCTTACGGCGCTAGATCCCCTTTTTTACTTCTTTGAAAGGACTTGTGCAAACTCAGATTGCAGACAGTGAATAATTCAGCCCACTGGCAAATAAAGACACGGCAGAGGAAGAGGTTGGCATAATCAACATGGGCTATAATGTCCTTATAAAAAAAGGCAGCTAATCCTGATAATATGCTATGCTAGCCATGACTGCTGGTAAAATATACAGTGCTCAGTAGTCCCTCAAGGCTCAGAGGAGAAGCTGCTCAAGGCTCACAGCAGACTGTGTTTCTCAAAAGTGACAACAAGTTTTTTAGGCTTTGTAGTCTTTTATGTTGAAAACCCTTGCAAGTGATTTTTTTATCAGTGCGCTTGTTAAATGAGAGAATATTTGATTTTACTTTGGTTCTATTTTAGCTACAACAATCAGTTCTCTGAACATCTTTCTAATATTTCAGATTTCTATAAAAATAGCTTTTTCTTTTTCAAATGACTATCTCAAAAAAAAATGTGTGAGGGATGGAGGTAGTAATGCAGATGAAATTCACATTTAAAGTTAGAAATCTACAGGGAAAAGGTCAATTTGAGTCAAAACCTGAGCATTCCAGACCTCACTGTGTCATTGGATGTCTGAGGAATTTGGAGTTGGATTCTTAGATAATGTGGGTCAGTCTTGCCTTGTTGATATGAAGGGGTTGATCTACAGGGATTGTCTATCTTGTCTCTCTGTGAGATTTCCTTATGGATCCAGACAGAGATGCTGCCTGATGATCATTACCATCCCCAAATCCCCAGCCTGAGTTTGATCTCACACCTCAGCATCTACTACAGACGGCTTGAAAGTATCCCAGAATTGAAGAATTCAAATATCGTTACAAAACCTCACCTACTAATTATATCATTTCTTATGCTTGTTAGAAAAAAAAACCACACTCAAACCTCATTCCAGGTCACAGTTAAGAGTTGTTTCTATCTTTTTTCTCTCTATTCCAGGAATACCTGCTATCTTGCTAGCATAATGCAGGCAGCTAGAGTTCAGGGCCAAGCTGGGGATACCACTCAGCATCAGGAATGGGGAATGTGGTCTGTAGGATGATGCAGGTGAGAGAATTACATCCTTGCTCTCTTCATCTCTAACAGTTTTTAGCAAAACACCCTGCACTGAAGAACAGTCTGAGAGCTGCGTCAAGCACACAGAAGATCTTCAAAAGTGTAAATTCATTCCTTTTAGTAGTTGTTGGGAGTTGGCAATTGAAACTGGTAGTGTGTGCGGTACCTTCTCTACAGACTGCCAGGCACATCCCAAAGGCATGGGGATGAATGCCTTCTGATGTTCCCAGTATTACAATGTATTTCTCTACCTTTTGGAAATTGAGAACACAGCCAGGGAATAGCATTTAAATATCCATATTGCCAAGGAAACTGATTCCAAATTTGGCACTTTGTCCTCAACACTAGAGGAATTCTCAGATGGCAAAGTCTGGAGTCTAGATTGTCCCAAACAAAACCTAGTGCTCCAAACATTAGACATATCTCTGTTCTAAATTGAATATTTTTCCTCAAAGCTATTTATTTAATTTTCTACATGCAGCATGTCCAGATGCTGCTTGCGTTTTTGAAGGAAGATTCCTACTTTTAAAATTCCAGATGTAAAATTAATGTTTATTAGCATATCAAATTGTGTAGGATTTTAACTCAGAGGGAAAAATAAGGTTTTACCAGAGACTCAAAATGTTGGTGTGTTAATCTTCTCTGGACCCACTTCGCAGCAGAGCTCAGTAGTTGCAGTGGAGGAGCAGCAGTACCAACAGTATCCCTTTCCCTCTTCTGGTGCCACGGTGCTGACATTACCCTGTGAAAGGTATGCTTGGTCAACACTTCTAATGATTCAAGAGCTGTGTCTGGGGATTTGTCCTTTCTCCTTCTCAATTCCTCCCTCACATGGGTCCCATGTGCTGTGTAGAGGCTCAGGAACTTGCCTGCTCAGCAGGCTTGAAATCTCATCACCAGGCAGTCCACCCTCCAGAGTAGTCAGTCTTTATAATTGTTTTTGCTTTATAAGGCAGAGGAATCACCACATTTACCTTATACCTCTGTATTTGCCTACAGGTAAAAGGGTGTGATTCCATTCTGTACTGGAGTATAGGTATATGTGTGCGGAAACGAATGAAGAGTCCATTTCTAGTACAAGTTCAACAGATTTCATGCTCTTTTTTCACCCCTATAACCAAAATCACAGTTTGCAAAGATTCTGCTTGTCTCAGAGGGACTCTCATGGTCAAACTGAAAAGGGGAAAAAAAAAGGAAAAGAAAAATCACACCATACTTCTTAGTAAGTTCTGTTTTCTCTTTCAACTAGCCAACATGAAAACCTTTTTTCCTGGCTTGTCCAATCTTTTAAAGTACTAACAAGTGTTCTGTGGTTTCTAAGAGATTCTTTTTTTTCTTTCATAACTCCAGGGTTACCACTTTAGTAGGTGTGGAAAATCTTTGTTCACTTCATTATAAGACACTTTTGTGTACCATCTAACTGGATTTGGCCAGCAAAGAAGAGCAGACATGTCACTCGCTGAATGCTTTTTTCCTCGTCCCTAACATTGTAGGATATTGCAGACTTTCATGTTCTAATGGGATTTCTTTTACCAGTGACCAACATTTTCCTCTACTCTTTAATGCACCTACAAGTTTCTGACCTGTGAATAATTTCCCCACCTGCATTGCAGTTTCTGCCAGTGTTCCAGTTGATCTGTTGCCTAGAAAAATTGCCTTCACATTTAGAAAATCTGTATGCCAGAGAATGTTAGCTTGTGTACACTAGCATCTTGAGTCTTCTCCATTATATCTGTGTGAGAACTGCAGTGAAAATCAGGCAAAAAAGGGCAATTCATAAAATGGATTTCACTACAAGCTTTTTTGCAAACCCTTGCCCACTGTCACCAAGCACCACTTTGAGCCTGCCAGTGGTAGATGTAGATAGGAAGCACTCCAGGCTCATGAAAATAAATTTATTCTTTGAAAACATTGCATATTCTATTTGTGTATGACAAAGGAAAAATTCCCAAGTGCATTTCAAACATACAATTACTCAGTAATGTATTACCCAGTTCTGTATCTGGGCTATTTTCAGAAACTGAAAGCACTGCTCCTCTTTCAAAGCTAGCCATTTCCTTTTTGACTGTCTTCCCACTCTGAACATAAAACAGGTGCATCAGCAATATTTGGCAAGTACATACCAGAAGAACTTCTATCTTTAATCCCCAGCATTTCATGTTGTTTGCCTTATCTCAGTCATCAACACTGATTCAAAGCAATTGACTATCACAGCAGTGACTACAATCCAAGTTAGACAAGAGTTGGCAGAGGTTACAGCTGTGGGAGGACCTGCAGGAGGAGGTAATAGCTGCCTCTGTGAGCCAAGGGATGCCAGTTATAATACTTCCTTCATATTTCTCATTTGTTAAAACAGTTTTCTTTGTTCTTTTATGAAAGGTGACTGGACTGATTAAGATTTCCAGATGCAAATAGGCAACTCATCTCACATCCCTGGCAAGGAAAATAAAATGAAACATACTTCACAGAGAAAAGATGAACACAAATGTATTTGGCAGGGTCATAAACAGCTGAAAACAAGGTCTTACACTGAAGAGGCTCAGGGATCATTAGCCTGATTGTCTCTTCAGATGATTTAGTCCTCTTCAGATCGTTTTTAAGTGTCAAGGTACCCACGGTTTACATTGTATTAGAGAACAAAGACAAGTAAGAGTTAAATTTAGAAAACACAGTCTTTCAAGTGTTATTTAGAATGAAAACTCCCCCCTAGTTTCAGATGGGAGCAAGATGAAGGAGAAACTGTCATGAGTTGAACTTTGGAAGAAATAGCAGTCCCTAGACCCTTGGGGGTCTGGGGCAAAGGGTCACAGGTTGGTGACTTGCAGTTTCGTGGGCTGCAAGCAAAGCAGAATAATTTGTGAAGAAGTATGAAAGTCCAGAACTGGTGCCTCCTTCCCTTACCATGTTACAGACTGAATGCTGAACCCTGTAACAACCATTGAATTTTCCTCTCTTTTTCACTCTTATGATGCCTTTCCCTTCCCTGTTTTTCAGCAGGAGAATAAATCATAACTGTTCTGGTGTGCTGTAAGTATACTATGCTAATAAAATAAAATAAAATTAATCTAATCTAATAAGTATAACTAACTGCACTTACACTACCATTTATCTGTGATTTGCAAAACAAATATGTTTTGAGATATGTAAACTCTACTAAGGTTTTTTTCTTAAAAAAACGCCAAAACACTGAAAATAAGTAAGAGTTAGAGACAGTCAATGTCATCCCCATCATACACAGAAAACTTCAGAGTAATTCCATACTCACCTTCTTGCTCCTGAATTAGACGTCCTGAAAATGGAGCTGGAAGAGACACAGCATTAAGTTAATATATTAGGAGACACCTATGTAGTTTAGGATATAGAACTGAAAATTGTGATTTGGTTGAGCATCTTTGCCATCATCTGGTGCCTGTCTACACAGGTAGATGCAAAATGGAGACAGAGTCATGGACTTACAGGTCACCTTTGGTGTCCTACTCCTATGTTGTCGTCCCCGCGAAGATATCCACAGTATTCCACTTTGAATCAGACTGCCTCTGATGTTTCTTGTCATCCATAGATATCTACTGACAACAAAAGTTACTGTGCTTTGAAATGGATTTTACATTGCAAAGAGAAGGCTACAAATTGAGAGATTTTTGGACACACCTTGGTTTGCACAGTGTGCATTCAAACTATTCCATTCTCCACAGTTTTCAGTTCAAGATGCTGAGGCCATCAACATGAATTCTGGTTTCAGTCTTGGGCCTCTCACGATACGAAAGACATTGAGGTGCTTGAGCAAGTCCAGGGAAGGGCAACAGAGATGGGCAAGGATCTGGAGAACAAACCTGATGAGGAATAGCTGAGGGAGCTGCATGTGTTCAGCCTGGAAAACAAGAAGCTCAGGGGGAATCCTCTCGCCCTCTACAACTACCTTAAAGGAGGCTGTAGCCAGATGGGATTTGGTCTCTGCTCCCAAGTCACAAGTGAAATGCCAAGAGGAAACAACCTCAAGTCGAGGCAGGGGAGGTTTAGTTTGGATTAGGAAAATTTTCCTCACCAAAACAGTGGGCAAGTCCTGGCACAGGCTGCCCAGGGCCATGGTGGAGGCACCATCCCCAGAAAGTCTTGAAAAAGCTGTGCAGATGTAGTGCTTAAGAACATGGTTCAGTGACAGGCTTGAAAATTCTGGGTTAATGCTTGGACTTGATGATCTTAGAGGTCTTTTCCAGCCTAGATGATTCTATGATTCTGTGACTTTGCTAAGCAGTTTGTCACAAACAGTTTTGTGGGTACAATTCCACTGCAGACTGCTAACACTTCATTGCAAGCAGCTCTGCCCTCCTTGTAATACCATTTAAAGTCAGCCTGAAAAGGAGTGCCTGGCTCTGATGTCTTGTCCTGCTTCCCACTGAATTTGCTTTAAGCTGGTAATGACTATCACATAAATCCCATTTGCCAAGCACAAGGCAACAAGTTTGAGATCACTCTGAGCTTTGGTAAGGAGCTGTGGCCCCTTGCAGTTCATCCAAATCACTGACATCTCTCAAAACAGGTGTCTCAGGTTGCGCAGGGAAGTAGTGGAGACATTCCTGGAAAGATTCAAAAGGTGTGTAGATGTGGCACTTGGGGACAGTGGTTAGTAGTGGTCTTGGCAGTACTGGGTCAAGGGTTGGACTTGATGATCTTAAAGGTCTTTTCCAGCCTGAACGATCCTATGGTTCTATGATTCATGCTTTTCCAAGTAAATAGATAATTCCTATTGCATTTAAGACCATGGATGCATTTGGTATTGCGGCCAATCCAAGCATGTTGGTCTTCCCAGTGTATTTAATTCAGTTGTGTCACTGACATTTCTGCTCCTCTAAGCACATAAAGAGATTACTAATTGTCATTCTTTTAAAGCATATAGGAAAATGATACTCTACAGATGAAAGATTTAGAATCAAATAAAAATTACTCAGGACTGATTTCCATGCTCACAATTATTGATTTTTCCTCTTCATCTTTCCAGCAATGGATTTTTTTTTTAACTTAAAAACAGCTCCTGGAAAATCACTGTGGCAAGTCAAATGTTGAAACTGTCCTGGTATTTCCAGCACTAATGCTGTTTTCTATTTTACATAATAACTTTTTTTTTAAGTGCACTGAATTAAAAAAATTATGTGGTAAGAGTAATTATGTTTTATTATAAACTTAATAGTAATTTTTGTTTGTAAATTATTCACGAACAAATGGTTGGATATAAAACTGTGAAATGTAAAGCTCAAGAAATTAATACGTAAAAAAAAAGCCCGTCAAATATGTGCGTTTTTTATGGAAAGAGTTAACAAACAATCTAAATATGTTACCAGGGTGGTGGTGATGGTATAATCTGATATCCACCAGAAACCCAAAAATATAGATGGGAGAGTGATGTTACATGTGTCTGATCCCCAGGAAAATTTTCATGAGGAATTGACACCTTAGGCATGAAAGTAAGCCAAAGGGAATATGTAAATGAGCCAGCCTCTTCAGTTTCAGTAGTGATAGAGCTATTTATTGAACCTTTATGGTCAGAGAGAAAAATAGCTTCTAAATAAGAACTGAAAGACTCTCTAGAATGGGCATCTTGAAGAGGAAAGTGTCTGTAACTGAGCAACTTTTCCATGGGAATTTTGTCAGCATCTGAGAGAGAGACACCCTCTGTCTTGCTTTGTGTTACTGCCACATCCAGAAGATGACTAACACAGAGATGCTGTTTTTACTCAGTGTAGGTCAGCAGTAAATTAGGATCGCATAGGGATTATGCATTAGTGTACAGCACTCTTTCTCTTCATAATGTTAATATTATTTAATTTTGCAACATTAATTGTGATAATAATTGAAAAAATTGCTGCCTGCAAACCTTTTCAGGCTTAGCTCTCTTTTTTGTCCACGCACATGTTCAAATACGCTCTGCAGAGAGGTAAGTGTCCACATCATGCTGGAAAACAGGATCATTATGTATCTTTATCTGATTCAGAGACCCATTTGTGAGAATATGAACCCTGAAGGGGTATTCACTTAGCTCTCATTTTGTCTTTTTTTAAAGCCTGACTGTTTAAATAGGAGAAGCTTTCCTAATGTGGCTGCTCTCTCATCTGTCTCATCTTTATACAGGTCTTTTTCCTCCTAGCTTTGATTTGTACATGTGGAATGTTTTTGATCAGATGACACTCAGTGGATATGTTGCTATCTTTATTCAGGACATTGGTTTTGTAAGCTGCAAAGCTGATAAACACTTATATGTGCGTTATTTCCTTTTCTGCACAAAGATTCTATTGAGACATCATCACACCTGGCAAAAACATGTTTTCTAATAATATAGTTGTTGTTATTAATTTTCAGTTCAACACTATCATATTGTGATGTCTGCATCTTTAAAAAATGCAAAATGATATCTTGTCGGCAATAATGAATATGAGTCTAACAGAGAAGAAGAAAGGGAACCTGCCTTAACATTCCTTTGTTATAAAATTCTTATCTGAAAAAAGAGGACCTTTGAGAATATTAAAACTTGACTCTTTCTTTGTTAGTCTTATGAAAGATAGAGCTCTTTTTGAAACTAATGTTACTTTGTTGTGTCCACAGTTACGATACCTTACACAGAGGTTTTTCCTTGAGAATAAATCCTTGCGACAGAAGATAAAACAAATGCCATGGACTAGTGACTGGCATATACCAACCAGAGGCATATTCACATGAGAAAACTGCTCAACAAATATTTCATCTATGTGAGATATTTTCCAGCTGAGTTGCCTTGCTATTCTGTTCCCACCACATTCTCTGCATTGCACAGTGGAAAAGCAAAGACATTTAACTTCTGCACCGGACTGGGAATGCTGGGAGTGCTTCAGATGCTAAATACCAGGTCAATATTTTTGTTTTTTCAGTTGGCACTGAAAAATGGAAACAAATGTAATATCAGCTCTTTCCTCTGTGTAAAAGAAGCAAATCTGGGAAGGGTTAGCCATATGACTTAAAAGCCTCTTTATACAATAGCTAAAAATTCTCATGAACTAGGGCTATTTATGTATTTAATATAAAATTATGAAAATCTCACAATACTGACTTCCTTGTCGTTAATATATATATCTAACTTGTTGTGCCAATTTGGGCCAAATTCAGGGAAACGTCCAAAAGGAACGTCTCTTCAAAGGGAAACAGATTACAGCCACCCCTCCCCCAAAGGGTTCGGGAAAAAAACCAAAGATTTTCCTCGGAGGAAAGTAAAGGGAAAAACTATTTATTTAACAAACACACAGGAAAAGGATAATAATGCTAAATAATAAAACCTCTCACTCTGGAGAGAAGCCTGGGAAGATTTTATAATCCTTCTGTAGGTGTGGTCTCCTCTTCAGAGCTGGGTCGAGGTGGGCCCACCTCTGGGCCTCAGGGAGAACTGTCTCGAGGTGTCCTGATGTTGAAACAGTCCAGAAGAGAAGAAGACAAAAAACTGAAGTTCCAAGAAAACAAGGTTCAACTCTCCGTCTCTCACTCTCCAGAGAAAAGGAGAGAAAAATAGAAAGCTGGCTGAAAAGCAAGAAGGTGCTTCTTCTCCTCTCGCTGCTGCAGCAGCAGCTAATCTCTGTGTCCTTGAAGTACAAACTGTTTCAAAAAGTTCGTTCAGTTTTTTTCTCTCTCTTGCACCCAGTTTTAAAGACGCAGAAAGGCTCAGGATCATATCTGGGCATAGAGCAGTGATAGGGGATACAACAGCATAAAGTCACCCCAAGACACCTGTCAAACTATGTAAAAGTACAACTGATAGAATATAAGGAAATCATTCCAAAAAATCTTGAATTCCAAATAAAGAGGAAATTGAAGCATTTTTATGGGTCAATTTATTGAAAATAATTGTTTCAATTAGCTCAGCAGGTAATTTTTTAACATAAATTTATAGCAAAAGTTCCAATGCAGTGCCAGCCATAAGGGCTGTGTGTCGGTGTAGTGCGAGTCATGTGTTATGCAAACAGCAAGAAAGCTATTAGATTTTGTAAGAACACTAAAAAGAAATTACTTATTTCAATAATAAAATTTTACAACTTGTTGAACGGTTCACTCTTCAGAGCAACGACTAAAACACAAATTAGGAAAAATATTCATTGTACCTCATAGAGTTAGATAAATTATTAATGCACCAGTCTCAGAAATAAAGAAGGAAAATGGTTGAAAGTTGTACAGCTTATTCCTCAACCTTCACAGAGAAAATAAGGCTAAAACTCCTAGTTAATTACCTACAATTAAACAGTAGATGTGGACTTTCAGATCTTGGTCATCTAATACGCCTGTGGAGCTATCTGTGTTTAGCTGTGAAGTAACCAAAAAATTGTGCAACATGCATTTGATAAATTTGAATAAAAATTTGCTCAAAAAATCATTATTTGCTTGTAGATTAGGAAAAGAGGCTAAATTCATTATTTAACAAATCTTTTCATTTAGCTCTGGCTATTAGTAAGGTGGGAAATGAGTCAAAAAGGCGCCACATAAGGGAAAAGCATCAGTGATCAGATTCTGTCTTTTTATCTTTAACACACTGCCTATATCCACTTGGATATCCAGGTAAAAGTGAGGCTGTTTTGTCTATACCTCTTTTACAAGGAATTGTTACATAGGTTTGGCATGGTCTAAAGCTCTGATTCTGAGTAACACTGACATGGTGAGAACCATAGCAGCATCCTTTGGAGCATGATCATGTTCATAGCCGTATGGATAGTCTAAGGGACCTAAAGGTCCACCTGCTTGGGGGGAATCCAGAGGAGGCCATGAAGATGCTCAGAGAGCTGGAGCACCTTTGCACTGAGGAAAGGCTGAGAGAGTTGAGGTTGTTCAGCCTGGAGAAGAGAAACTCTGGGGAGACCTTAGAGCAGCTTCCAGTTCCAGTAAAAAAAGAGGCTTGAAGAGAGCTGAAGGGGACTTTTGAGAAGGTCATGGAGCGATAGGACAAGGGGGAACGCATTCAGAAAGGGGGGTATTAGGAAGAAATTCTTCACTGTGAGATTGGTGAGGCACTGGCACTGGCACAGGTTGCCCAGAGAAGCTGTGGCTGCCCTATCGCTGGAAGTGTTCAAGCCTCGGCTGGATGAGGCTCTGAACAACCTGGTCTAGTGGGAAGTGTCCTTGTCCATGGCAGCAGGGTTGGAATTTTGTGAGCTTTGAAGTTCATTCGAACACAATCACCCTTTTGTGATTCTGTGATTCTGTGTTGTAAATTGCCAGTAATTCTCTGGTGCAAGTGATGGTAGACTTCAGTTTTAGGTGCTGCCTGCTTTTTGGCCTTCTAAGGACAAAAAGTTCATTCAAGACAAATTGAATGGATGGATATTCACCATACTCAAACTGGATGAGGCATGGGGTTTCTTTCTATTCTGGGCAGAAAAAGAAAATTTAATATAAGATTGTACATTAACACATGTAACAGCGATGTCTCAGCTCAGGCAGCAGCAGTTGTGTCTCAGATTTACAGGGTTGTTTTAGAGGTCTGGACTATGGTATTCCTACTTATTTGGGAATCCGAAAAAAAATGGAATAAAAGAGATCTATTTTTTTATGTTTTCTTACACCACCATCACAGGAAAAATAAAAATGAAAAGAAAGAATTACTTTTTTTTACATAGAACATCTAATGCAAGATTTTTCAACAAGAGTCTTAAATTTTTTGGTGCTAAATCCCTGTTAGATTCTTAAAAAATGCCTGATTTGTAACAGTGCTGGTCACCAGTGCACCAGTCAGGGTGCCATGAGAAAATTGCTTTATAAGCAGTGCATCTATCTGAGTTTTTTTCCTAGCTGACTTCCTTTGCTTGAGCTCACTTGGGGCTTTACATGAACTTCACTTTTGGAAATAGGACTGCTCATTTTGGTGTTAAAATTAGGGAAACTTGCCCACAGTTACGTTTGTACCTGTGCAGGTCCATGAAATCACCTCGAAGAGAAGATAGATAACAGTAAAAACTATTTTAAAAAGTCAAATCCTGTAATTAAGAATGACAGAAATTTTCAACTGAAAAAACAGATTGTGGTAAGGATTATGCTTTTTCATTGGACCTCAGTCTAGAGAAAATTCTGAACTTCTGATTGTTAATCTTTTGCTAAAACCTGTCAGTATCACCTTAATTAAACTGAGCTTTCCTTTGGTAAAACTTTTCATGTCAGAATTATACAGACTTACAATTCTGACATGAAAACTACTTCTTGGTGAGTGTTAATGAGGTGCCTCAGTTTGTTTTAATGAGGTACAATGCACAGCTTCATTTATACATGAGAAGAGAAACAGGAAGATTTTTGAGCAGGTTTTTGCTCTGTAATCCAAGAAAAATGTACAGACTCTGCTACTCACCATTAATAGGATGACATAAAGAGTTGGCAGCGTTTTTCTGCCAAATACCCTAATCTCATGTGGCTACATTTGAAAAGGGGAAAATCATTGTTAAATTCATATAGATCCTTACAATACACTGTATGTATCTAGTGAATGAGCATCAAACTGACCCTGTGGATGTATGCAGCACATCCTGCCAGTCCATTGATTTTGGGGCTACACTGAAAACAAAAGGCTGGCTTTGAGAAAGGGCCATGAACTCACATTTAAGGGTATAATTTTGCACAACTCAGAACAGAGGAGAGACAAAACTGTCCTCCAGACAATAGCCTTCAGTATGGGGAATGCTAATTATAATGTTGGACAGCTACAGGGTCACGCTCTTTCCACTACCCTGTAATTATGCACCAGGAAGCACAGCACACAAGAGGTTAACTTCTTTCATTAGCTTTTTATTATGCTTGGGAATTTCATGCATATGCAAGGCATAATTCCATAGGAATTATATTGTTGGTTATCATTAATGGCTGCTTGTTATGAAGTGCAATATTCCTACCTTTTAAATTCAGCAGGATTCTAGACAGGCTTTTCCACTGTTAGGATCTTGGCCAATAAATTACTCAACAGGGTGCATAGAGTGGCTGGAGCAATATAATAGCATCACCCTTGGAAACTGTGGAACAGTATTGGTAACCACAGGAGCAAAGGGGCACTTCTTCACAAGGATGTCTTTCACTGATGCAGACGGTCAACCAGAGGACAAAACAAAATGTTTCAGGCTAGATATAGATTTCAAATGGGGCAGATATTTGGCAGTCAGGAATCATACATATAAAGCTGACTTTGAAAAAATGTCATGTGAAAAAAAGAAGCATCCACAGGAATCTGAATACATTATATAGAACTTTATTAGCTGGGTCTCATTTCAACAGGAAAAACAAGTTGGAAAGAATCAAACCTCTGGGAACAGAAGGATGTCACTTCTGTGCTGGCTTTTTCTCACTGACCATTTAGTTCTTGCTGACTGCATTTCTGGCAGGATTTCTTAGACGGAGAATATCTTCCTCAGTAGCTGGCTAATAGCAGATCTCATTGCAATTCAAGCTTTTTGAGACATTTCAGGCGACTCTATGTATCAAATGTCACGGGAACTCTCCAAACTCTTCTGTAGTTAATCCTATACACTCCATCAAACTGACAGGTCATGGGAAAAAAACATTTAATATTTTCTGTTGGGACCAGTCCTGCGAAGGAAGTGAAAGGTATGATTTTTCTTTGCACCCTTGTTTTTGGCAGAGCCCCTATGTGCACTTGTGAATTTTCTGTAAAAGAAAACCAAGAGACTTTTGCAGGCAGGAAAACATCCTCTCTTGCACAGACCTATTCTGGAATAGATTTTCCCACCAGGAGTTCTTGTGTTGTAAATATCCCTCTTGTAACATGTAAGAACATGTTCACCACTACCAAATGAAAACAAAGTCTCACCTGAGGCAAGATCCCTAGGACAGTTTCTGAAGTCGCCTTACAGTAGATGCATAAAGCAGAGGAACACAAAGGCTCATAGCTGGTTGCTTTTGGCTTTCTAGCCTAATGGACCCCTAAATCTTTGCAGCTGGAGTGATAAGACATGAGGCTGTCATCAGAGTGAGTCCAGGACATGACCTGAATTAGTGTTTCTGGATCTTAAAGGCTGTCTGCACCAGCCTTGCTGCAAAATGCATCACCTGTATATTATCACTTATGTACATCTTCAAAGATGTGTTACAGTGTCTCAGTTGCCAGTTCAATATCAGTCTTATTAACAGCAGAACCAGTTCTGAATAACCTGCCCCTTCATGTGCACCACAGACTCCCTTATAGATGTGTGCCTATGTAATATTTACATCCTTAATATACCTCGTTATAGTCAAGCGTAACTTTCATGCAGTTAAAAATAAAATTGCTGCTATCAAATAAGAAGTGCAGTCACTCCTTAAAAATGGAGAAAATTATCTCTGAAAAGCCTTTTCAAAAACTCTTTGCTCTGTTATTAACACCCTAAGAAAAGATCTCTTGAAAAATGGAATAATTTTCTGAATGTAAAGGACAATATAAAAAGATCCTGTTTATGAAACTTTTAGACTAAGCCAGGTTCTCTATTATTAAGCAACAGCTCATGTTGCATGCTAGAGACTCTACATGCTTTTTTGGCACTTCTACATATTAATTGTCCAATTTTATCAAAGTTGGTAATAATTTACTTATTACAAGCATTGAGGTCTGAATAATATTTTCCTTCCCATTAAGTTTCTTTCCCAGGATTTTTTGACAGTTATCCTCTCATCATCAATGTTATTTCTCATCGCAGACTGAACTGAATATTCACATGAAAGATCAAATCACTGTTATTTTGTCTTGTCACTATTTTTCCATGTAGATTGTTAACCCATTATTTTTATCACATTTTCAGTAGTTGTTACATTTATAGCATATCTGTTAGTCCAATTCATTATACAGACTAAGATTTTGGAGGAGAATTTGAAAAGAAAACCTCTTTATGAAATCACACACATTAATGTGAATTTGTCTTCCATTTCTTTTCCTTTAGTGTTTCCTGATATCCTGAGAGTATTTCCTTACATTCGAATTCAAATGTTTCTGGTTTTTATTTTTCAGTCATCAAAGATCTTTGAGAAGCCTTACTGCAACTGGTGCCAGATTTAGGAACCAGAGAGGAAAGGATTATGATCTCATAACTCAAGTCCGAAATTCACAAGATGGGAAAAATTATACTCTGTTCTTTATGTTTTGTTTTTTTTATTTGGAGCTCACACTCATTAACAGAGAGCCTCAAGAAAATAAGAGGATAACTAGTGATAGTCCTTCTAGAACATAAATATGTTTTTTTTCTTTCTTTTCTTTTTCTTTTATTTCCCCTGTATGGGTGGAGAAACTAAGGCATACAGAGTTTATAGGCTTTGGCTGATGACAAATGTTCATAAAGCAGTACTGTTTCTTTTATATTTTTTCTCCCAAAGCACCTGATTACCCAAAAGCCCCATGTGACCTTGGTATAAACGGATCAGATTTAGTTCATCTCACACTACCACAGCAGAAATCGTATGAAACCTGTGGTTATTACTTGTATCACATTGGCATTTGGAAGTATTAAGATCATTAGAAACAAGAGGCCAAGGAAGTGTTAAGGATCTAAATAGATGGGAGAGAAAAAGGAGAGAAAAACCTTTCAATGATAGGGAGCAGAGTCGGCGAGAAATGAAATGAATTCCCAGGAGAACACAAGGAAGTTTTGGCAAACTCAAGAATTCAACTTAGATATCCTCTTTTCAAGTTCACTCTGTTGCTCTTTCCAAAGAAAAGAAAAAATAAGCCCAGATCTCTTGATTTTTCATCCCTAGTATCTTATGTATAAAGCTGATCTAGGATATATTTCAGATAAGGTTGTACACTTAAATTGGCTGGTGCAATAAATTGAGCTATGCTCATGGAGAACATGGGGACTTAAATTCAGCTATAAAGAAGATGAGGTGGATTTGGGGAAAAGAAAAACATGAATGATAAAAATCTACATAGATTTAAACATTTTTTTGTGTTGTGACTGATATCTGCACATCTTGTGTCCAGCACAACAGGACACTGACTTACGCATTTCACAAGTAGTGGTAAAGACATTTGAGGTGATGGTGTAGTTTTACAGAACTCAAGGAAAGCATTGGATATCTGTAACTTGGAAGCATGCCAGTAAAGTGTGTTTAGATGACTGAAGCCTCACTTTTAAAAATTAAGATTTATCCAGTTATGAGAATTGAACGGCCACTCGTTCTTAGTCTGCTCCTGCCATGGAAATCAATTGGATTTTTCCCTGTCATATCGAACAAAACAGAAGTGACCCCTGAGACTTCATACGGCAATTACCTATACAAACTGAGTAATTGTATTCATGACTGGCCAGGTGATTAATTTTGAAAATCAGTTTCAAAAATGTTGAAAAACCCACAAGTCAAACCATCTTGTGCAGCTCATCCCAAGCACAGAATTCTAGATTCAGGTACAGGAGATTTTGTGTATGGATCTTAATCTATAAATGTTTGGCTTGGAACAAAATTTATTTAGCTTTAAAGTAAAAAAACCACCTTCCAGGTGATTAAAAGGACCAGTGAAGATTTTAAAAGTATAGCAAATGACATTAAAAAATGCCATAAAATTATGAGTTAAAAGTCCATCTGAAAGAAAAAAAACCAAACAAGAAATCAAATTAAGAGTGGTTTGATCTACATGTAAATTTTAAACTTCTGCCTCAGGGGAAAAGGGAAAAACAAACTTAGTGGAAAGAAAAGGTTTTTTTCAGAAACCAAGTAATGATAATCAGCAATTCACTACAACCTCCAATAAATTATGATGATGATCTTGTAGATCTCTAGCATGAAACATTATCAGAGCACCTCTCCTGTGAAGAGGTTGTTCAGCTTGGAGAAGAGAAGGCTCCAGAGAGACCTTAGGATACCTTCAGGTGCCTCAAGGGGCTACAAGAGAGCTGGAGAGGAAATTTTGACACGAGTGATAAGACAAGGAGGAATGACTTCAAGCTAAAAAAGGATAGGTTTACGTCAGATATTAGGAAGAAATTCTTTATTGTGACTGTGGTGACGCACTAGCACAGGTAACCCAGAAAAGTTGTGGATGCCTATCTTTGGAAGTGTGCAAGGATGGGACTCTCAGCAACCTGATGTAGCAGGAGGTGTTCCTGCCCATGGCAGGGGAGTTGGAAATGAGATGATCTTTAATGTCTCTTCCAACCCAAACTATTCTGTGATTTTGATTAAACAATAGACCTAAATTGTCATCAAAAGAAGAAAACGCTTCTTTCTGAGCCATACAAAGGTGCAAAAGAGGTTTTTCAAGCTGTAAAGGACCCTCATTCTTCAGACATAACTCTTAACATTAAGACATAATTCTTAACATTAACAAGCTGTAACTTGTGCATGTGTGTTTCATTAGCATGTTCCAGTCTAGCAGTCATTCATCTCAGCAAAATGCTGTTTGGTTCAAATAATACTAAGGAAACAGCTTTGAAGGTTTTTTTTTAAAGAAGTTGAGATTCTTGTTCAGCACCTGTAAATATTTTCTCATGTCTGTTTCTCAGAAAAGGCCACAGACTGGCCTGAAACATAACCAAACAATTCCTCAGAAAGAATTTCTGGGTTGAATCTACAAAGGAGATGCTTGTTGCAAAATCCTACCTTTGGTCTGAGGTCGTAAAAGCAGTTAGGCTGGCAGATGCTTGATACTTCTGAGCAGTCCACTTGCTCCTCCTTACCCTAATCAGCAAGCCATCAGGGCAAAGCAGAAGCAACACTTCTGCAGGTCGTTTTGGTTCCATGTGCCCACAACGAGAGCAATGTGCTGAAGGGAGTAATTTCTGACTATGTATATCGAGCAGTCCTTTCTGTGGAGATTGTGCCAGCCCCAAGTGGGCTACTGCAAGCCTTTAGTGTGTTGGCCAACCCCATATTCCTGCGATAAGACATATTTTCCGGACTGCTTATGAAATAAAAAAGAGATATATCTGCGCTGCTGCGGAACAGGAACTCCTCCCCATCTCAGGTGCAAATATTGCTGTCACGAACTGCAACAATTTAAAGTAGTTGCTGGTCCCTGCAGTGCCAGCTACTGCCCAGCATGGCAGTGCCACTCTGAAAATATGATTCACCAGCTACATGGCACAAAGATTTTGTCTTTGCTTTTGCCCATGTCTCCCCAGGCCAGATATCAGGACACCCTTAAAATGATAAGGAGGACAACATTTACCTCTTAGTCTTAGTATGAAGCTAAAACAAGAGGGAGATCTTGTTTCCATAATTATTGTGACTTCCAGAAGCTCAACACTGTCCTGCTGATGTATTCTGTACAAGGCAGTGCTGCCTGCCCAAGGCAAAGGTTATAAAAATTACTTATTGCCTTTCTAAGGGTCTAAAAAACTAAAGTCAAGTTTAGGGCCTCCTGGTCTCCTGATGCTACACTCTACACTTCTGGACACAACTGCTTCAAGCTGAGGAGCAACATACAGGAGTGGCTGTAGCTTCAGGCATTGATTTTGGTGGGGTATTTTATTGTTACTGGACTAAAACCTTTGGTAATATGTGAAGGCACAATTTCCTGATGGCTGTCCAGCACTCCCATAACGTTGTGTTTCACATGTGCTGCTATCTGCATGTACAGAATCCAGCATTTTTCTTCCCTTCTCCATAGAAAGTGGAGAGACCTGACACAGCCCTCCAAAATGCAGGCTCTAAACGTATTCTATTGGAGATAGATTTGTTTGTGGGACAAGAGCTGAACCCTCACCCACTGTAGATTTGCAAGCAGCTTACTCTGCTACTTTGCTACACTTTGCTCTGGAACATCTTCCCAGTTTATTTCCACGTGGGTGTACTAACAGGGTCCTCCCAGCTCCTTCCCAGGCTCCTGCGCCTTCTGGGTGACAGTATTATACAGTCGAGGAACTACCTCTGTGTTTGATTTCCCAGTAGTTGAGGAATATAGCTATTTGAATTGGTTATGTAAAGAAAAAAAATTAAAAAGAAAGATTTTCTTCTGAATTATTCTCCTACCAGCCCCTGGTGAGAATTCAGCTTCTTGCATGCCGCACTTCTGAGCTTCACTCCTGCAATCACAATATACACGTTCAGCAGTCCCCAAGGGACAGCTTCTCAAACTGAGCTCTGGGGTCTGGTGTTGCCTTTGAGGTACAGATAGCCTTTGCAACGTTTCCTTCTTTGCCAGCCACAAGCAGGATGCTTGCAGGTCCAACCTGGATCTGAGGTTTAACTCACTGGGCTAGCACTCAGTATTTTATGTTGCTGCAGAAGTAGTGTTCTAGGGTTCTGGTCGGTCAGCACAAATAAGTTAGTACCTTGTGCATATCCTGCAAACCCTGCAGGTTGTGTTAATGATCAGACAGCAATGAAAGACACTGTCAGTGTTCTGGTTTGGTGTTTGCTGAGAAGAAAATTAAAAATCCCACAGCATTAGACCAAGAGGAAAGGAAGGAATTTTTTGTACATAGGATTTCTGTGAAGTAAGAAACTTTGTAAACATGATACTGAGGTAATAAAGCAATTGATATTACAATAACTTTATTTTACAGAGCTGTTTGTGCATATTCTATTGCCTCACTGTTCATATTGCCTCACTCAAGTCACACAGTTAGCTTATGAAATGTGAACTCTGAAAGCCCAAACCTGTTAAAGCTGCATCCCACTGCCAAACAAAGCAAAAATCTTTCCACTTTGGAATGAGCAACTTTCTGTGATCAACTCTATCTGTTTTCTGATGAAAATAAATGTAGAATTCAGATCAATGAAGCATGTGTGTGAAAGGGAAAGAGAGTGGGTGACTAGAAATGAGAAGTGGAAGGAGCTGAGTATCCTTCAGTTTCCATATCTGCACATTACAGTTAATAAAAAAAAATAGCCATTGCCAGCAGAAATGCAAAGCTGTGACTGTACAGTCTACAGCGACCTTGAATCATACAAACCAACTGGAATATTGTGTAGATTTTCTACAGATCTGTTCTATGCACACTTTCAAATAACTTTTAACAAAGGCCATGAATCACTGTTGCAGTCGTAAAAACCTCAGTGTGCTGTACTAACGTGATGCTAATGAAAAGTATCGTAAAGAACAGAAGTCCAGATTGCATGAACTTCAGTATATAGATCTGGTTGTTCACCTGTATCATTTTTCTGGGATACTTTTTCTCACTGTGCCGGTTTGGCCAAAATCTAGTAATATAGCCCCTGAGAGAAAACCAGGCTGCAACCACCCTTCCCCGCCACAGGGTTCGGGAAAAAAGGATATTTTTCCTCAAAGGAAAGTGAAAGAGATAAAAACTATTTATTTTAACAAACACACAGGAAAAGGATAATGATGCCAAATAATGAAATTAAATCTCTCGCTATAGAGAGAAACCTGGGAAGATTTCAGAGTCCTTCTGTAGGTGTGGTCTCTCTCCTCTTCGGAGCTGGTCGGTGAGGGCGTGAGCCCACCCCTGGGCCTCGGGGAGAAAATTCTCCTGATGTGTTCTGATGTTGTTGAAACAGTTCAGAAGAGAAGAAGGGAAAAAAACAAAGTCCCAGGAAACAAAATTCAGCTCTCCGTCTCACGCCAAGAGTTAAAAAAAAACAGCTGGCTGAAGGAAAGCAGGCAAGGGTGCTCCCTCTGTGCTACCCGCAGCCAGACAACACTGAGGAGTGTGATCTCTGTGTCCTTGAGAAGCCGCTTTGGAAAGTTCGTCTGTTTTTTTTTGTTTTTTTTTCCTCAAGCTCAATTTAAAGGCACAGAAAAGGCACAATATTACTTTTGAGGCATAGAGCATGATAGGGGATACACATGATGGAGTCACCCCAAGACAATCACTGATTTTTAAACTGAAGCAGGTGTGGGGTAGTAGTGATTAATTCACGCTGCAAAAACAAAAATTTGTGTGGTTTGCTGTTTCTGTGATCTCTCTTCCCCACCCTCTGAGCTCTGCCACAGTTTGGCAGAGATTCAGCTCCTATATGAGATAGCTAATATAGGTCCTATAGTAAAGAGATGATTAAGTAGGGCAAGAAGACAAAAAAGCAGGGACACTAACTTCCTGCAGAGTTCCATTACTGAATGACTCCCAGGAACTCCATTAGGCTGGGAAGAAAAGAGCAAAAAAAGTAATGACAGGCTGCTAAATGCACAGTACATGGCCAGTAAGTATTGCCTGCAAGGATGTCCAACTCATTGCTACATTATGTTCTGCCCATGAGGTACATCTTTTCCTTCTAATTCTCAGGTATATTGGGAGAAAAACATTCTGGGAGTAGTTCAGGGAGTGATAAATTTTGTTTCAGATCATGGTATGCTTCTTCCAGCTTCATCCAGCTGAGATGCATGTTGGCACCCTGCTAGGGAATTGTTAGAGGCTTGAGTAAGCACAAATGTAGATTCTGCTTATCATGTTCTTGTCATGAAGTGATGTGGTCCAAGTAAATGCATATCAGAAGTACAGAATGCGGAATTCCCTTAATAGCCTGTACATAAAAAGAGACAGCTTCTTTTTCTGTCATTTTTTCTTGTCCTGGGGCAGGCAAGAGATTGATGTCTCATTAACCCAAGATTATTAAAACATGACCTGCAATCCCAATAGAGTTCTTTATTCTTTTTTTTTTTTTTTTAAGCAGCCACTGGTTTCCAGAACCTGTTCTGAGGAAGGGTGAGGAAAGCTGCAAAGGCTATGATGCTCTGAGTAAACAGGTCAGACATTTCTTTTCAAGATCGTTTCTTTTCAAGCTCCACCTTGGAGCTTTCGGCTTCGGCTTTCCGGACTGCTTGCTCTGGACCTCACCTTGCAAGTTTGCCAAAGAGTTTTCAAGGTCGACAGCGATGGTTGTTTCAAAACTCATGTCTTGTGCATACCTTCGAGTGGGAAAGGTGGCTGCAACCCCACTCCACAGCTGGTCTTTCTCTTTACAGAACCAGCTACAATGCTGTCAGCATGAGTGCCTGTATAATATACCTTTCCTTAAGTGGTTAGGGCTTTCCTTTCTGTTGTCCAACCTTTTCTTTTTCCTGAGAACATATTTCATCTTCCCACACCCATGCTGGCAGTGCTAGTAACTCTGGAAGGGACATTGCCTTTTATATTTCAGAAGCTTTCATATTGTATAGATATTTAAGAGTCCTGAAACTATTAAAGTTATATATAAGGGAAATTCTAGTAACATTATTAATGCCTGTCATTTTAAAGATAAAAGCATTTCCTCAGTCTCCTTGTGATCTGATGGATTAGCTGGCATATAAAATTAGTACCTTTCAGTCTTTGAAACCAAGTTACATCTTACTGACCTGATTCTCCCCAGATCAACATACAGCCCCATGCAGGTGTGAGTGCTTTACAGTGACCTGATTCTGCCTCTGTAGGTCTTGGTACCCCTTGGATATATGGAGAGAAAAAAAAAAAGACTCTTGAGGATAATGTCTACATTTTCAGTGTGATATAGGGAAGATGCTAATTGTCACTCTCTAACCTTAAGTGTTCACATAACTTGTATTACAAATGATACAGTATTTTGCCAGTGCTTCTCTTTTTCATTCTGGGATGTTTATTGTAAGCAAAAAGTATATCTGAATGTCCTTGTCTAATTATGGGTGAGATAACCAGTATCGCTAAAAGTATTACCACGAGGAAACCCTTATTAATACACAATAACATTGTGCTACTATTGTTATGATTCTTTTATTTACAACCCGTATTTTCAGTGGCTCTCATAGTAAAATTACCTTTAAGGGTACAAATCTGATATTTTTTTCTCCTCAAACCAGAGCAAATAAACTGCTGAATAAAATCCACACACTCATTTCAGAACAATGAAATGAAGGAAATATTATGCCTTTTTACCAAGTAAATGCATTTTTCTCCTTTTTTTTTTTCATTTTTCCTTTTTTTTCATTACAGACTCTCAAACAGTGTTTGAATGTGAAGCTCTAAATTTGGCATCTGCAGTTTTCAATGAAGATCACATGCTTTTGGATGCTTGGAAAAAATGGTTTAGCAGCTCATTACATGCACAGCATATATTATTTTTCCATGCTGCTTCATCCAGCTCAATCCTATGGGACACAGAGACTTCCTGAGAAACGGGCAATGCCACTGATTCCCAATGAAACCACTATGAGCAGAGAAATTCTAAGCCCCTAGGGATGTAGAAACTCAAACTTTACGTCTCTCCCACATTTATGATGGCTGCACAGCTTTAAACCTCTCTACCATGTGAATGCTTGGGCTTCTCTTCACCTAAAGATACAGAAACCTGCTTAGACTGCCTTTAATAATCCAGAGCATGGGCTTAACTCAGCGCTTCCCAAGCTATTTTCTCTAGCTCTTTCTTCCCTCATGAATTCTGTCTCTCTCTTTAATTAGCTCAGGCCAAACCCACGATATGTTGGTTATCATCCTGCTTTCAGCCTGGGAGCCAGCTCACGTCCTCCCCTTACTGCTGTCCTGAGCTGGTTTTGCAGCCCCCTGCACTCCCACTGTGGTGGGGACATGCCCTGCAGCTTGGGAATAGCTGCCATAATTAAACTGTTTAAAACTGACGAGCCTGAGAGGTTTGATTCATGGGGAAAAGCCATAAACTAAATATAGCTTCTCTAAACAATGAATAAATTGGGATTAATAGTTTTGCAGGAATAAATGGCATGCATGTTCACCAGACAAAGAAAATTATTAAATAAGAGTGTGGAGTAAGAAGTGAGTAGGTGAAACTAAACAGGGAAAATCCCCTGACTGTAGCCCACGATCTTCTTTTTCACATGACCCTGGGCAAGAAATCCTCATCCATTCCTTTGCTTGCACACTGACCCTTTCCTTCCTTTTTCCATTTTTTTTCTGCGTTTCTTAATGCCTCCAGCTCCTTTCCTCCTGACTCCATCATTTCTCCCCCTCCTCTGCACATTGCCTTTGGCTCAGCCAAGGTGAGGATGCTCCAGCTGGATGGTACAGGCAAGGGTTGTGGAGCCACCTGTGCCTGCCTCCTCCATGGGATACTGGAGTGTCTCTTCAGTCTTTCTCATGAGCTGGCAGCTGTCCTGGTGCTGGCTTATTGATGGTCATTATGGAATGACAAATACACAGTGCTCTGTTGATAGATCTAAAAAGCTGGAGATTTCTTGAGGCAGGTGTTGTTGTGAGGCCTAATTTTACCAGCATTAAATGCCTGGGTTTTTTTGTTTCTTTTTTTTTTTTTTAATAAGCACTAAATTGCGTTGTTTTAAAACAGGAAGTCTATGTTAAAAAGCTGTGTAAAACCATTATATTGTAGCCAACACTCACGGCTTTTCTAATTAGGTCATTCGGAAAAAAGATGACCTTTTACTTTCTGTGCTGTGTTTCTAGGGTCACATGTTTCTAATAATCATTTGTATTTTACTTTGCTAAAGCTATTGACAAGCTGTTACTCTGTGTTCGTGTGTGCATCTATGTGTGTGTATGTGTGTGTGTGTCTGTCTGTCTGTCTCTTTGTGTTTTGGTTTGTGTGAGAGAGAAAAAGAGGGCAAAAAAGAGAAACGGTACACATGCTATGTAGGGTTCTGTTTGCAAGAGTCCAGCAGCATAAAAGGACAGAAACAACCCATGCACTAATTTTAAACTGAGAACTGCTGGATCTATGGGATGAAAAAACACAAGGGAGTTTTCCAGTGTTTGTGTCCTTTTCAGCCAGCTTCCCTTCAACTTGTCCAAAGACCCTTCACGAATGTTTGTGCTCTCTCAGGCTGAACATCATGTAAAACAGAGCATGAGGAAACAGCGAGTGGGTTTTCACCTTCCTTACAAATGCAAATTGGAAAGTGAATGAAGAGAAGAGATTACTCTGTGACTGGGGTCAATACCGTAAGAAAAAGTTTTAACCCCCCCCTTTAAAAAATATTTTTTTATATGTGCTTTGAATATAGAAAATCTGCCATCAGAAGCAGAGGGGGATTATAATTGCTCACTTCATACCAGGTCTTACACTCAGCCCTGATTATGAGCACAAGTGTAGAACAACCTGCACTTCTTGCAGAACAATAAGAAAATATAATAATGTGCCTTGACCTCGGAGTGCTTTGGTCCCTTTATGTCTAACAGCACAGAGACACACAGCAGCTGTGTGGTTGTGGGCAATATGTGGCAAGGGCAGCGCGCGACGTCCTGAGCACTGAGCCTGAATGGACATGAACTCCAGGCTGGCATTTCTGGGTGTGAATGGCAGTGGGAGAAGACGAATGCTCTGCTTGGAGACAGTATGAGAGCCTGTTTGGAGGAACAGAGCTATGGCCACAACTTTCTGCTTCAGGCATGAGGGTACACTGTGCAGGGGTGGGTATGCTGGCTACTCTACAAGGAGTGTTTGCCTGTTTTCTGGGGCTCCGAAAGAGTCACAGTAGTTTTGGGACGAAAAAAATAAAGAAAACGACATTTGGGATATTTTGTGGAAGCAGAAAATACGTACAATGAATACTTTAAGCAGCAATACTGCAGTCTCTTTGCACTAGAACTGTACTTCTCATTTCATCAATTGGTTATGCTTGGACATAAAAGATGTTGCTGCTTTGGACCACAGACCCATACATGACCTTTGAAATTGGGCCATCAGCTTGTCTAAAAGAGAAGGTTTTCACTGTATCTGCTTCAGCTGGGTGTTTAGTCCTTAATTAGCAGCTGATCTATTGTGCTTCCCTGTGTAAACTCTAGAAGTAGTCATAAATTTAGTGGTGCAATGAACTGTTAATAATTTAGAAGACCTTCTGACTTAGCGTAGCCATTCACTGGGCATTCATGGTTATTTCATTTGTACAGTAACTGGAAAATGAAAACAAGATCCTCGAAATCTGACACAGGGTTGTCCCAGGAATTAATTTCATGTTACGATTTCTTATAGGAAGAATCTGTTTACAAAGAAGACAGGAAAGAGGAAAGAGCTCTTATCTGTTAGCACTGCTTAATGAAAATAATGTTTCATGTGAAAAGGAGAGAGCATATATTATTTTAGGAAAGTTCATGAGGCAATTCACAATGAAAATGCAATTTTATCAATTTTTGTTGAGAATGCATTTCATGGGTTAAAAATAGGTGGTGCAGCAAGAGCGGAGGCAAGCGACTGTTATAGTGAATGGCCCTGATTCAGAAAAGCACTGAACAGGTGCTGCATGTTAAACTTGATTTTTTGGATGTCAGTTTTGAAACAAGCTACCAATATTGCACAGGCTTCTCAACTGCAATCTGAAATGTTGCTATGACAGTTTTCCAGGATTCTTTAGTTCTTGTCTATCTGTAGGTGGATTCCAGGAAGAGGCACAAACCAGCATTTATAGAAAACCAAGTTATCTAAAAACTGGTGTTAAAATGGAGCTGGCATTTACTTTTTTATATGTGCAAGTATCTCTGTGTACACACACACAGAAGCACAGACACAAATACGTGTGAATCATTAACTTGCACTTGAATTTGCTGTCTCCTGGTGCAAGACCTACCATCAGCACTGTGTGGGTCTAGGAAGGTATTTCATGCATGGCATGAATGTTTAGCACAGGTGTGCAATTGCTGTGGCACTTACCTTGTGGTCATCATTTACAGCCCTTAATCTGCTGCACTCAGGTTCGGAGTTGTGTAACAACTGCAGTCCTCGTGCTTGGCTGTTTGACTAAACGCCTTGATTTGAAAAGGAAAAAGAACAGACAGACCTATTTTCCTGAAGAGGTTGTACTTAATATGGCAGAATGGAAGAACCAAGCTGAAATTCAACCAACCGTATCACAAACACACACCAAAAATTCTTGGTCTAAAAAACACTTTTTGAAATTGCTTCAAAAGTAAGTTTAGTTACAGATCTCCAGCCTGGAGCAATTAGTTCCGTTTTACTAAGTAAAATAAAATCTTTAGACAAATCATGCATCATTTGCTTGTTTATCTTTGAGATTAACAGAAAGATTTTGTTGGTGATCAAGCAGTGGGGATCAACCACTGTTTTGGGGATTTTTGTTATGAACAAATTAACACACTGCTGATGTGGTCTACCTGTGCTGTGTGTCAGACTGCACAGCTGTCATGTGCAATCACTTCAGTACAAATCTCCATAAGGATGTTTTGGAGGTAACTGAAATTCACCAGAGCCACCCGCATGCTTAAGGTGAATCACACACTCAAACATTTCACTCAGTGTTGTGGTTACTCATGTAAGGTCCCATTCAGACCCAAATTGATTGTCTGCCAAACAAAGTAAGAGCAAGGCATGACTCTGCAAGTATAAGAGTACACCCTTCGTGGACAGATCCCTCTGTAACCCGACCAATCTTGAGCCTGGCATCTCTTCCAGCCTAAGTTATTCTCTGAATATCCAGGTTTTACTCACTTGTACCAGGTCTTGCACAGCTTTGTCTGCACATGGAGCTCCTGCATTGTCCCTCTCCCCACACCAGGTCAGCAGCTCGTTATCGCTCCTGTCCTCTCAAGACATATATGAGAAGAGTTATAATTAAACAAATATTTTTATAACCTGAAAGCAGTATGAGCGATACTTCTGGTCTCTGCTTTAATTCTTGGGTCAGAGCCTTTCTGTCAGTGTTACTTATATGATGCATTGTCTTGAGGAAATATAGTAAGTAAAAAGATGTTTCTGAGTTTATGACTGAGTTTGTTGAATATCATCCAAGTCTTCTCAGCTCTATTTCTGCAGAGAAGCAGCAACATATACTCACAAGAGAGACCATAAGGTTAAAAAAAACCACCAGAAAATCTGGAAAGAAATGGTTAAATTGACCTACATACTAGCAATTTTGCTGACCAGATTATTTAAAAAGCTAAAAGGCTGCAGATGTCAAATCCATATATGTATCAGTAAAAATGATCATGATAATCACAGCTTATAAAATAGAGCTGAAATGCTTCATTAGGTACTGACAGCTTCTAAACCATGTTGTCACTTTCTGAAAATGTGTCACAGTGGCTTTTATTATTTTTTTCCTAGATATGGAGAGAAAGAAATAGAGAATTGCACTGTGAAGTACGGATGAGCTGAAAGCAAATCAAAAAGGTCTCTTTTTGAGCCAGTGGTGAAATCATCATTCCCTTTCAGCAAGCAGGACAATGTATTAAATAAAACTGCTCTTAACCTGTTGGACACTTGAATCCCTTGGGTTTCTTGTAGTTATTCCATTGAAAAGGAGGCTTAAGAAGTACAGATTTCAACAGCTTTTCAAATGCTTGTATCTCCAAGTAAGGAAAAGTAAAATTTAAAGGTAAAGTGAATTCACTGCTACATTCATATTACAGTAACTTCCAATAGAAATTGTTTCTTTTTAAAAACTGTTGGTTTGGCTTTTTAGTTTTTTTAAAATTTGTTTTTTGAAGAATTTTTTTCTCCAGTATGGTTTACCTGTTAGTTTTAAAGATACAGAGTGATCTGTATTTCTCCCATGTAAACACTCATTCCATCTTTACAGGGGTAATTTTTAGAAAGAGAGGAATATTTCACTCAGAAAAAAAAGGCATATGCTTGTGGGAAAAATATGTCCTTCTGTAGTAAAAAGAAATTATATGCACCTGAGAACCCCATTCAAAATGTGTTTTAACTGAGATTCTAGTAATGACTGGGCCTACTTCTGTATAGCTTAACAATGCTGCCTTTCATGGAAACTCCTTAAAATTAGATTCCCAGGCTGAGTCTACAGATATACAGTACACAAGAAAATCCACCAAACTGACCTCTGAAGTCTCTCCAGCAGGGGATTTTCTCAGCATGATCAACTTTTCAAGTAAGTATAAAAGCCTGGTGAAAGTGGTCTGTGTAATAATTTACCATCTATTACATGTAGCCACCAAAATAATTCACACTGTAATACAGAGAAATCATGTATTCTCTGCATTACAGCCCTTTTATTGTTGCATAAGGATTCACAAGGATTCCTCCTTCTTCTTTGTGTATTTTGTGATCACCACTGCATTACTCTGCCCTGAGAAGCAAGCAATGAGTGAGATACAGATGTACCACATTGGGGTATATATAATACTCCTCATCCAGATAGAGAGGCTGGCAGGGAGGCTTCAGCTATGTTTGCACCAGAAATAATTAGACTGGGCCCAAGGTTAGCAGTAAGGATGAGAATACAATTAATTACCTGCGATGTGGTCAGGGGTCATCTAAGAGCCAGATGAGATCATTTTATATTTTAAGCTATTAAATGAAAAAGAGCAGAACATTTACTTATTAAGTTTATTTCCTAATCATTCTTATAAGTTTTTAATGAGTGACAAACTGACTCTGGATACAAATTTATGATTTCCCAAAATAACAATTTGATTGGTTTGAGTGATGTCTTGCATCAAGTAATCACAGTTAATTTTGCTTCTGAAGCAATTTGACTTTACCAGTCTATCACATCTTCCATGTGCACAGCTGAATTTCTATGGCTGTGTCCCTGTTCTTTGTCTAGTGTAACCCCCAGAGCTCAGAAAGAGTTTCTTCTCCAACCTTTCTTCCTGCCCTCTGCATGGACCAGCTTACAGCTACCTGCCTTGCCCATTTGGCTATTTTCTTCTCTTTATCTAAGCTTCCTTGTGCTACTACCAGTGACTTCCAGCCACATTGATACCTTAGTTCCTTAGCAGGATGGGAAAGTAGAGATAATTAAATTGAAAACAGTAACCAGTGATTACTGTGGGATGACGTTTTTCCTCACCACCATCTCTATTAAGTAACTAAACAAAGATCAGAACACTGTGCCTAGCCACTTTCCTGATGGCATGGATGATAGAAAAGATGGACAGAACAGATGGGCTGCTGCTGGCTGAGGCTAATCTAACAAAGCGAGTTCATCTGCTTTTCTGCATTTCCTTATGTAACCACGTCTTTAGCAAAAAAAGAGCATTAACATATATCTTGCCTTGTACCTGGAAGTACTGAAGTCACAGTTTTCCCTTTTGATGCTGAACCCAGGCCTGCGAACCACTGTTACACACCTAAGTAAATATGGTTTGCTTTGTCAGGAGTAACCTTAAGAGGGGGAGGTGTTTAGCATTTCAGATAAGGTACTTGCATCAAGTTCTCCTATGCAAACAATTCCCTCTCAATCATACTGAGTCTGACTCTGGGTATGCACGTGCGGAGGAAGGCTGTGCCAAACAGGGAGGCAAAGATGAAAGAGTGACAGCAGTATTGTTAGTGAGAGGAATGAACCTATTACAAAGGAAAAGTCAAGTCATAAACCACTCTGTAACAATGGAAGAGGGCTGGCTTAGAAATGTGGATGGTGTTGGCTGACTCGCAGCACAAAACCAGGCAACTGCTAACCAGATGTGTTCAACTGTATGCGTGCTACCCCTGCTCTATGCACAGCCTGTTGCACACCCCAGCTGCATCATTTGGAGTGAACTGTGAGAAGCAGAAGGGAAGGCCAGAGCACAGTTGACATTTTTCCATTTTACTGTTTGTTTTATATCCTCCCACTCCTCATTCGCCTCGTCCTACACCCTGGTGCTGCATACTGATGAGAAAATACTTGGTTCAGACCCAGGCAGTTATTTTTCGTTATTAAGGTTGGTGCTGGCTGCCCAGCCTACACTTTCTAACTTGCCAGAATTGCATGGGGCTGCTGGTTTTGCATTGTCAGCATTTAGGGCTACATTTAAAAAAATACTCTGAAAACAAAATATGCACACACAGATACACATATGTGCATGTGTCTAGGTACAGACAAATGCACATACAGAGCCTTCTATCCCATACATTGAATTAAGTAAAAGAGATTGCCTTTTGCCAGGTTGCACAAATCTCCTGACATTTCCAGCTGTTATGAAGAACATGCGTAAAAAGAAAGGAAAATAGCAAAGGAAGGTATTAGATGATGAATTAAGAGACCACGCTGTTAAGAGAAGACTGTGCAACAGGAGGGGCACGGGGATAAATGGTATCACAGGAGGATATATGCATTCCACCTGGAAAGTGAATCACAGAATCAATCAGGTTGGAAAAGAACTGAGAGATCAAGTCCAAGCTATGACCAATCACCACAGTGTCAACCAGACCATAGCCCTAAGTGCCATGCTCATCTTTTCTTAAACCTCATGGATGGTGACTCCACTGCCTCCCTGGGTAGTCCATTTCAATGACTAATCACCCTTCCTGTGAAGAATTTCTTCCTTATATCCAACCTAAACCTCCCCATGCCTTCTGTGATGTTTTCCATAATTTAGAAAAAAAAAAAAAAAAAAAATAGGGAAGTAACCCGGGATGAAACGATCTGAACATGAGCTTTCTCCTAATTGTTTCTAGATGACAAAATTTCAAGAAAACTCCAGTCAATAAATGGGGCACTCAACTACCCTGCTAGACAAACTGCTCAACTTCCTTTCCTACAACCAAAAGCAAATCATTTCCCAAGCACAGGTCTGCTCAACATCTTTGCATTCCTTAGATGAGCTCTGACTGAGACACTCTCCCTACTGCTATCGCAGAGGGACTCATGCTCCAGCTGAGATTCAATCTGAGTTTTAGGCTAATGCTTGTCACTGTTCTTCCCTGGTAGAGGGGAGAAGGATGAGGAGCAGGTACACTATGTTGACACACCATTTGGCCATGATGCTTCGATCTTTCTTCCTCTCCAGATTTGTGCCATAGGGGTTGGATGGTTATGACCAATGAGACAAGTAGCACAGCAGAGAGAGCTATGACATCTTGTGACATTTATAGTTATTCCACTTACCAGTCTTCTGGACCTTGAAATGATATTCAGATATTTCCTTGAAAAAAACTGGGCCAAAAGGTACCAGATTGTTAGGTCCTTTTTTTTTTTTTTGGAGATTATTGCTGCACCTGCCCCGGGCTTGGAGACAGAGCATGCAGCTGTGTTAGGAAGTTAACAAAGCCGGCTGGTAGTGAGCTCAAGCAAATATATGTGCTAACTTCTTGCTGTAACTCATGCTGGGATCTGTTTAGGTAAGCTGTCTCAGGAAAACCTTGTGGAGAGCTCATTGCTATTGCCAGCTGCCTTCTACAGTCAAGGAACAACTGTGTCTTACGTCTAAAATTGCAGTCTGCCTTGCAAGCCTGGATGCTGGCAGGAACACTGTCTTTTAGATATCTTGCTTTAGGAAGTCCTGTGGTGGCCAAGATGCTCATGCTGGTGTTTTCTGTGCCCCCCAGATAAGAAGCATGCCAGGGATGCCTGTGTCGGCAGCTGAGCATTAAGATTGTTGTGGTTTAAGCATCTTGCTGGTCTCCTTTCAAAATTTTCTGTGCTACATACCCAAAGATCCTTCGCACTGGGATGTGTCAGTCACTTCATATCACAGTGCATGAAGCAGACGGCATCTCCATTTACCCAGGAGCTATAATGTATGACAGCTGTGACAGCAGCTGAGTCTCTGTCCTTCCAGCTGTAGGAAAAGGGCCTGAAAAAAGGTCAGCAGATTTGTATGGAGATGTCATCATGATGCTCATCCCTTCATGTAGCAATGAGGGTTTTTTTCCTCAACATTTTGGAGCCAGAATTTGGTTCCTCACTCTGAAGAAAGTCTGCCCTGATGGTCAGTGTACCACAAGGGTCATGACAAGGGGAGCAATTAGCCGCTTGGAAATGACCACAACCATCTAGAAAGGCTGGTTCTGAGCTGGGAACACGCATGTGGATGATGGGGTCAGTGCACTGGGTTGGATGTTTAGAGGTCTCCAAAGTACCAGACTCTGGAGTGGATGTCTCTGTCTGCAAAGAAATTCCGTACTTTCCCCATTTGTCTCCAACCTGTAATAGTCTCTTACAGCCCAGAGCAATCCTGAAAACACTCGCATCCCTGTAAACACAAGTACACTAAATCTATGCATGGCTATTTTTGGTAAGCTGAAGGGAAAATAGCAGCTCACACTGGGAAAACCTGGGAGTCCGCCAAGGCCATGATGTAAAGCTTTCCAAGTGAATGCTAAGGCTGAATCAGTAAAAGCATGTCTGAGTCAGGATCTGCTGTAAGACCTTGCCTTCTGAAATTCAATCCCTCTTCTCTCACAGAGAGGTAATATTTCACGCTGTTTAACCCTTTGTTCTCAGCAGAGGAGTGAGCATTACAGCTGCATAATTCAAAAGCTACATTTAATTTAGGAGAAAATGCTTTGTTTATTATTCAACATTTGTCTGCTGACAACGAAGCTGGAATCTACTAACAAAGCCAGAAAGTCTCAATGGAAAAATAATGAAAACCACTGTTATTTCGCTTGTCTTTTTTATTTTTAAATCACATCAGTGCATTCTGCACAACAGTCATATTCAAAGAGATGCTAGCTCAGAAAAAGCAACAACTTTAAAAAATAGATTTCCATACTTCCCCTTCAAGTTTTCCTTTGTATCCATCCCCTTTCAACTAGGCTTGTGGTTGATTTTCTTCTTCTGCAAGATGTAGATAGGCATTTTAACAGCGCTACCCCTGAAAAAAGGGATTCAGCAGGAAAGAAATTTTCAACATTACTGGAACAGGAATGATTTCCCTGGCCTCCTCCCTAGTATCTCTGCAATAAAGGTGATATCAGGATCCTACCTGATTTTGGAACTTTTGGAAGTTTTAGGGAACAAAAACAATATCTAAAACACAAAATCTCTTTTCTTAGTGAAAGTGATTTGCAGATTCCTAGTACCTCTCTGAGAGAAGGTTTATTAATAAAGGGACGGTTAGTAATAATAAACTATCTGAATTACACAGTAGGTCTGTTTAAGGAACATCAAACTCTCTCAGCAGACATCACGATAATGAGAAAAAATGAATAAGAATATAATCTCTGCAAATAAAGAGAGATTTGGGGCTAATGCTAAAAAAACCTCTGCTTGTATATTTTATGCGTCTGAACAACTCATCTGACCACATGCAACATGCTTAACTCGCCAAAGAAATGGCAACAAAACAGATTTTTTTGTAACAGTGATCTACATGGGCTTCTTGACCGCAGTCCTAAGCTGATCACCTAGGAGCTAAATCAATGTATTGAAAAAACGTGAAATGCAAATATTAATAGTTGCAGAAAATTAGGAAGCTGATCAAAGACTTTGCAGTCCTGCATCAGAAAACTCATATCTAAGCTGTCCACACCAACTTCTGAGATGTTGTTGAAATGCACTCGCCTCAAAACTTTTATGTAGTCTACCTTTTATGTGGCTCCTGCATTGCAGGTCGTAACAAAACTGACTTTCCTATATGCCCAAATAGAGACATGGACATGAAGAGGTATGAAAAAGTTTTTGTATTTTTGTTTGTGGAATGGTGTTTTTAGATCAAGCTGACTAAAGATGAGAGGTTCCATTGATGTACCTCTTCAAATTACTGCTGTCATTACAGAACAGCTGTGATTATTTTGTCAGCTATATATGTTATGGTGCCTAAGTCCGCATTACACCCCCCGTGTTACAACAAAGTGGTCTCTCCCCACACCACTGTGCTAGAAAGTTCTCCCTTCATCGAGACCCCACTGGCCCCTGGTCCTCTCCCCTCTCCCCTCCCTTCTCCTACTGGCTCCTGTTATGTCACTCAACCTTGCCTCTACCCCCCAGCCCTCAGACTATTGGCTTCTGATGCTCTGCTGCCCCTGGGATCCTTCGGGATAAAACCACGCGCGGGCTTTTGTTCTTTGTTCTTTGCCTCTGTTCCCTCCCAGTGCGTTGGTTCCAATAAACGCCTCGGAACTGCACGCAAAGAACCCCTCTTGCCTTTTTGTCTCCAGTTCGCGCGTAGCCTGTGTGTGTGAGTGACTGCTCATGACCACCTGCGGGGGTGAGATCGTGTGTGAGCGTGGGTGCTGGCAGAGTGCTGCCTAAGTGTCTCCATGAGGGGCCCTGTGGAAAAAACGCGGCATCGATCCACCGACACCCCCATCGTTAAATATATATGTGAGATTTTCTAGGCTAATAGAAAAGTCTTTGGAACTCAAAGTCCTTTCAGGTGTTTCACGCCAGCTATCTGAAGACGTCAGTGCTTTGAATGCTGGTTCTAGTTTGGAAGACAATGACATTAATTTAGATAATTAATAGATAATGACATTAATTTAAAATATCACAAAACATGAAGGTATTTTAGTGCATGGACATTTGGTGCTTCCAAAACTGCTGCCCAAAGTGCCTGTGTTCCTGTCCTTTATGCACTCCTGCCTGCTATAGAGGTGGATGGGACAGGGATGCAGTGCCTTCTCCCCCTCCATCTCCTCCTGCATTGACTGTCTCGGGGTGTTTAAGCCGGGGAAATGGTGTGGGTGTTGGTTTGCATTAAAGATGTAAAGTGAAATAAAATCGTGTTATATTAAGTTACTGCCTCCCATGACAGCTGTTTATTGCCTTCAGTGGTCTCTCTGATGCTTCTCTTGCAGAGGCCACTTTAGCCTTTGGGCATTTTAACCATCTTTTACTTTCCTCAGGCGCTGGAGAGCTCTCCCATGGCTACTTACCCTCCTGACATTTTTTGCATTTGAGGCCACACTTTTGACCCAAGCAGCTCATTGTTTGTTGCTCCTCCATGAATCTGCCTTATGGGTTTTCACTGGGGGACTGGCACTGACACCTATTTCCTTCCAGCAGCATCCTGTTCAATTAGTGCTCTATGACAGGTTGCAGTCCCTACTCAGCAGCTGGAGAGTTGAAACATAAGCCTGTTTTTTGCTCAGTAGCCCTACAGAGGCTTCTCTATCAAGATCCGAATCTCTGGTGAACAACTGAATCTCATTCCCTTCTCATTTGCATTTTATGTGCAGCATGTTACTTTGCATTCATCTATATTTATGATACATCACAGTGTACAGGCAGCTCCTTTCAGAGCAATTTTCTTGATGTCATTAGCCTCACTGCTAACTTGCTAAATGAACAGCAAATGGGTTTAGGAGGATTCAAATAACAATTAGATAATTATGTCTACAAGAATAACATGACATTTTGCAGCAGGACAAGGGAACAGAAAATTGGTGCCAGTGGTATGAGTAGAGGCATGTTTTAGGTGAATACCCAGAAGTTGAAGAGGTTCTCTAAACCAGCTGAAGTTCCACAAGGCCTCACAGGCCCTTTATCTGCCCACAGGATCCCATAATAATTTGTTATTCCTTGTTCTCAATGTTTCTCACTTTTATAAAAGTTCAAGGCCCTCCAGGATATGTCTGCTACTCCTCTGTCCTGAAGCTGCTCTCATTTCTTGGCTAAACCCTCTGGTACGCTCAGCTGCAGTTTTGAGAGATGTCAGAGGATAGGTTGGAAGAATACTCAGCTCTGTGCCAAAGCTCAAAGTGATCTCAAACTTGTTGCCTTGTGCTTGGCAAATGGGATTTATGTGACAGTCATTACCAGCTTAAAGCAAATTCAGTGGGAAGCAGGACAAGACATCAGAGCCAGGCACTCCTTTTCAGGCTGACTTTAAATGGTATTACAAGGAGGGCAGAGCTGCTTGTAATGAAGTGTTAGCAGTCTGCAGTGGAGTTGTACCCACAAAACTGTTTGTGACAAACTGCTTAGCAAAGTCACAGAATCATAGAACCATCTAGGCTGGAAAAGACCTCTAAGATCATCAAGTCCAAGCATTAACCCAGAATTTTCAAGCCCATCACTGAACCATATTCTTAAGCACAGCTTTTTCAAGACTTTCTGGGGATGGTGCCTCCACCATGGCCCTGGGCAGCCTGTGCCAAGAATTGCCCACTGTTTTGGTGAGTGGTAAAATCCAAACTAAACCTCCCCGCCTCTGCTTGAGATTGTTTTGTCTTGTTCTATCACTTGCAACCTGGTTATGCCTTAGCATTTTAGCTTTTATATTTTTCATATCCTGTAATTCTTTAGTGTATAATTCTAAAAACTCCATATAGCCTGTTAGCTACTGTTCTCCCATTTTTGGTCAGTCAAACAAATGCTCTCTAGGCGTGAAACTCAAGGACACCTTACTCACGCCACTAGAAATGTAAACAACAGCGGGTTACAGGGGGAGCAAACCTGGGGTAAATGACTTCATTACCTGAAGCTGTAATTGGAGAATTAACCCCGATATGCAAATGGACCAAACATAAAAGTATGAGAAACTCGTTACTCATTGTCCATTTTGGGTGTAGCCTCGGAGGGCTTTGACTGCCCAAAGTGTACCTGAAGGCTCTTCAATAAATATACCTGCTTTTATTCTCTTAATTTTGTTGAGCTTCTGTTTTCAGGCAGCCCCAACAAGGCATCACTGGGAGCAGAGACCAACACCCACCCGGCTACAACCTCCTTTCAGTAAGTTGTAGCGAGTGAGAGGTTTCCCCCGAGCTTCTTTTTCTCTAGACTGAATACCCCCAGCTCCTTCAGCAGCTCCCCATAGAACCTATGCTCCAGACTCTTCTCCAGTTCCATGTTAGTGCTTGCCCATCTTTGCAACTTAGCCACTGGAGCTACAGATGGCTTTATTCAGAAGGAAACAAAGCAGTTTATTCCCCAAGTGGGAAGCTACTGCAAACTCTAGTTGTTTTTTAGAAACAGATAGATAAAAGATATGTGAATTCACTCTGAAGAGGTTGACTCTTCATCACATGAATATCTGATGTCACATTCTGAGTGTTCATCATATTTTGGTTAAGAATTCCATGAAAAGATTTAAGCTTAAGATCGTAAAATAGGTGGAAGATGTTTTTAAATGGATAAGCCTGTTTCATGGATAAGCTCATGTGGATCCCTCAAGGAGACCTCTTCATCACCAACCTGTTCTTGGAATTTAATTTGCATGAAATAATGGGGGTAATGACAGCCCATGCACTGTAATATATATGTTTATATATATGTAATATATATATGCAATTGTGCAAGAAACAGCACCAAGATCACCATGAGACATCCGTAATGCATCTTCCTGGACAGGGACAAAGGAATGAGGATCCAAACAGATAGTAAATCATCCACTTTTGGCACTTTCCACTGGTGGAGATGACGGACCGGATTTTTTGTAAAGATATTTAATCAATACATAGGAATGATTTCAGAGGCAGAATTTCAGAAACATTTGACAAAGAGCTCTTCAAAATCTCCTGAGAAGTTTGACTTCATATAAATACACATAAATATTTTAAAATATGGTATATACAGTTAAAGAAGTTGTCTCCCATTACAAAAGTTTGTTTGGTTGGACTAGAATAATCAACAGGAGATAGTTCTTTAAAAGCAGTTTCTGGTTGCCCATCTGCTGCAGTATAACCCATGTGACAGAAAAAGTTGCCAAGTCAGATTCTTCCTCATCTAAGGGTAATTTGGAAGAAAACTCTAAACTGTTTGTATGTGCTCAGGAAGGAAAAGGGGATGAAAATAATACCTCCTGAAATAATATCTCCTCTATTTCTTTTCAGGGAAACAAATGTAGGGATCAGATCCATCTCCAGCATGTGGAATGAAACCAGTTAAAATACATCTCTACTTATAATATGGAGCCATGGTGCTAGAGAGAGCTAGAAGTACACCAGAAAAATTAGCATAATCTATACAGGCTTATCCTTGTGACTGTTTATCACATCACACTGCACTGATTACTGAAATCATAGACTAAAACTCTTTTTTTTCCTTTTTGGAAGCAGTTAAAAATCTAATCAAGTGTTCCTACAGTTTAATCTGTCTGCTGCCAAACTCACCTGGCTATCAAACTTCCTCTAGCAACAGGTCAGGACAGGCGGGTTTGTGACACAACAACTATGTCCTAATAACATGCAGAGAAACAGTTCCTTTTGAGGTTATAGAGCAAATCTCTTGCAGTTATTATGACACTTAGTATGACTGACCACATTCTGGAGGATTCTCCAAAATGGAAAACTTAACAGTGATGACAAAAATGTTGCTTTACTTAATTTTTGGCCAGAGAAAAGGAAAGAAAATGAGAATAAAGGTGTTTGTGGCAGTACTGAGAATAAAATTCAGAGCTTCTTTTTCTCTTTCATTTTCTTTAATCATTTAAATTTCATTTATTTCATGATCCTCTGTATAGATGTATAAGATTGTGCCAATGTGTGTATAACTTCTCCACTCAGTCTGAAATCTCACTGAATTACACCACGGTTTCTTGGCATAAAGTTCATATCTTCCACTACAATTTTGAGAAAAAGAGTGTCTTCCATCTTACTGTACTGCTGCCAAAGTCACAAATCAGGCAGTATGCAAGGTGCTCAAGATTATGAAATTGTAACTACTGTAAGATGGAGAGAAAATATCTAGGGCTAAGTTTTGTAAATGATTGATTTTAACTTTCCCTGTTCATTTAGGACATTTTCTTAATTTCTTTGTTCTATGATGCATGCTAAAAACACATTTATGCTTGAAAAACTTAACTATAATGTCTGACATATTTTAAAAACTCCTGAAGCTGCAGCCATAAAAAACACGCCAAACAGTTCACTGTGAACAATAACCTTGTAAGCTGCCAATGCTACTACTGATACTCAAACCTTAACAAAATATAACAGCATAGTTTTAAATTCTGGTAAAGAAGTTTGTTCCATCTGAGCAATGTTAGTTAAAGGTTAGACAGCTGTAAGTGTAATAAATGTGTCTTTGTTATAGGCAGTTGCATCAAAGGAATCTCACACAGGACTGAACATCTGCAAGTGCTGTAGCAAATATCATTCATCTGACAGACCAACTAATTTGCTGCAGTTATTCCAGGAAGATTTTACATCCAGATAACTGAAGTTTCTGTATAAAATGTAATTTACTGCTGAAATGCCCTAGGAGGAAACTTCACAATTCAGTCGTGCCTATTGAGCCTTTGCCAAATACCTTAGGTCCTTAAATAATCGGGCCAAATCTCCATCTGGTGTAAATTAGCACACCTCCACTGGTGTCAGTGGAATGATTACAATTTACACCAGCAGAGAGTATAAGCATCTGTGTTTATTCATGCAAAATAAATGATTTCATGGAATGATTATGAAACAATTAAGCCTGGCACTTACTGGCATCATATAACTGCATGTCATCCTGTGTACCTGCAAATACAGGCAGTTACATACAGAGAGTACTCAAGCTGAATATTGGGTGGAATTCACAGTAGATAACTAAAGAACCAGTGACACAATTCCCTGATGAAATGAAATTTAATGATGATGGAGAGAAATAATTCTGCAGTCTACCTTTCTCTGCTCTTAATTTAATGCTTGGTGCAAAGTTACAGCAAATTAGTCAATTGATTGTATATCTTTCCACCTTTTTTCCATTCATGGTGAAAGTAGAATGAGTTAATTCTTACAGACAGTGCACTGTAGAACTGCTTTTAGGCAATGCAGACAGATGGACTCTCTCTTCCCTGAAGCCTGGTTAAACTAATAATCTATAACATTCATGTTTTAACTTTAAATAGCATTTTATCAGCTACTGTCTCCTAGTTTACCCTTCAATTGTAAAGTATAGAATTATATTAAATCTGTGTACAGGACTCTTCCTTTGAAAATCTCAGTGGGCTTTGGCTCTTCATCTGTGTGACTGTGATTCAGCATGGCAGGGGTTAGCTCTTAGATGCCACTGCTCTCCAGGGAATTGGTAGTGATGATTAAGTTGAGAATCCCAGCCCTGATAATTAGCTCAGAGATTCTGTATCTGGATATGTGCTGTGAAAAGAAAGAAAAAAAAAAGAGAAAAGGAAAAGGAGTGATTTTCAGAGCAGTTAGCCCTAAGGAGCTGGCTAACCAGCTGTCTCAGATTTTACACCTGCCAGCAGCTGGTTGGACAAAATAATTATTTCCTATACGGAGTGGGCATGTTTTTTGTCTTCTCCTTGATTTACTGGTGTAATAGGCTGCTTTTTGAAAAATGAAAAAAGAAGAAAGAGAGAAAGGGTGAGAGGGAGAAAGAAAGGTAAGAAGAAACATAGGAAGAAATGAAGAAACATAGGAAGANGAAAAACAGTTTTCAGCTATGTTAATCAGTTCATAATGTGTTCCCCCCAAAATGATGAATAAAGCTCCAATGAAAGCTACTGTTGCTCTGGTGTAGATAAGAAAAAAGTCAGTACTTTTTGTGCAACATTTTTCTGCTGTGTCTGAATCTGAAGGATAGTTTTCTCAGTGCAGGTCATCTTTCCACCTCTTTTTTTTCTTTATCTTTACTGTTGTTGAATGGGGTAAGAAATCCAACCTGCTGTACTTACAGCAAACTAGACTCCTACTGGAGCATTTTATATTTATTTATAGATATGGAAAAAACCACAATAACATCTTGCACGTTAGCAAGACAAGAATTTTCCTACAGATGAACAAGATTTACAGATGGGTTCTCTCATTTGGGTATGGACTGCAGATTAAGCCGAACATGTATGGCTGACACCCCTTTAGCTGTGATAGGCACTCATTTTAAATGATCGGTGGAACATTTTCTTATACAACAGGTATTGTGTTTCCATGCCAGTACCAGATGTACTCAAGCCTATTATCTCATTCTTGAGATTTTTAAGTCTAGAAGGTATTATGAAAGTCTGGTTAAGAAGTGCTGTTTTTAGAGAGGGCAACAGAACACTTTTGTCCTGTAAGACATTCCTCCAACCTAAGTACATATTTTCCCATTAAATCTGTTTGTGGATTCATTCAAACTCCTGGAATAAAGTTTTTTGTTGAAAGTTTTATTCTAAATGTGAATTTTACAGCTCAGGGGTCTATAGAGATGGGTCAGTTACTCAGATGAGCCTACAGAAGAAAAGTCTGGCTAAAACATGGGCCTGAACAACTCCTGACTGCCAATAGGTGGATATGAAATTATCTAAGTTTTGGCGGCCAAGAAAAAGTATCAGTGAAAAAGTAGTAATCTAACCTTTGGCCCTACCAAGAAAAAAATTATGTTTCAAATATCCACTATGAAATAGAATTCTGAAGTGTTCATACAGCATCTTAAAGGTATATCTGGCCTCTTTTGCAGGTACTGCAGAGGTCAAAGAGGTCAAAGGGCTCGAGTACTTCAAAAACTGTTTGGGTTTTTTTCTGAATATTTTCTACAAATATGCCAAAGGCCCAGTTAAAGCATGTGTTTTCTTCTCTCTCTTCTAGACCTCATTCCAAAACAATACAAGTGCTGATATAAAAAGTCATTTTGACAGCTGATTACAACATAAACAGTGATAGTGGTTGTTGCAGCATTAGTGTAGGTATTTTTGAGCACGGGACATCTGGCATTATTCTTCAAGAACTAGGTCACTCTGACATACGTATTGCAAAGTGTGTAAATAGTCAGGAGCTGTTGTCGGTTTGTAAAAACCCACATACAATAACCCAAAAACCTAAACAAGAAGCCACATAATGCAAATAGACCACAAGCTTCTTCGAAGCAAGACATATAATGCAGGTTGGAGGCACTGTGGCGGAAAATTTCAGACGTGCCACACCTCCAAAACAAACCATGCCCTGTCCCAAACATCACTGTAGTGGATTAAAGTGTATATAGGCTTATTTCCTGTTTTTGTAGCTTTAAAGTCACAAAAGCACATTCACTTAAACTAGCTAAGGAAAATCTGTTATTCAGCAAGAAGCATGAAAAATGGGAATAGTTCAACAAAACTCAAATAGTAGTGAATTATAGAGTCACAGAACAAAATCATGGAGGCTCTTCTTATTGTAAAAATATGGAAGATCTAACGAAATCCTGTTAAAGCCACGAGTGAGAACAATCAGATTTAGCGTGTTGCACATTCTGAGAACCAAAGAATGACATGGCGTTGTGATGCCTGGTTTCCTAAGGCTTCTCATTTACCCTGCCTGAATTGTGCAAGCAGAAAAACAATTGGTTCTGATTATGAAAACAACATATATGCTGGACTTATATTCATTTCAGCAAGAATTAGTTTCATACAGCTGAGACCATAATTTGGTCCTTGACATTTAAAAGGCCACAAGCCTCTATTTTTTCCTTGCTAAAATCTGTGTTCTTTTAAATACTGTGAAACATATATCCATAGACTTTAATGAGGAAAGGCACCATATAAATTCTGAGAAATCATTTCAGTACATTTAAATTAATTTCTGGAACAAAAGAGAGTTTTTCTGGATCTAGCTTTCACAATAATATGGATAATTAATCTTTCATTCCAAAATTTCTCTGGGGAGAGTGGCAAATGGTTTTCATTTGTTACTAAACATCAATCTTAAATGACTCTAAAGACTGTGCCTTTATTTGTCATGCAACATGTTGTATATTCTTAATCTGTTGAATGGGGACATTGCAAGACATATCTTAAAAGACATCATGCAAATATCTCCCTTCAAAACAAAGGAATTAATGCATTTTTTTCTCAATTCTGTTTCATCTTCCTAATACTAGATTCTTTATATTAATTTTATATCAGTGCTGTATTAAGAAAAAATTCTAACTTGAAATACTTTTCTTCTAACCCTATAATCACACAACTTTCTTTGTCCAGAGGGAAAGTTCTGGAACCTAATTTGATTTCTTTCTTTTCTTTCCATTTCGTGATGTAATTCAGATTTTATTCTGAATCAGATCATATTTGAGGCTGAAGAAAAGAGAACTAATCTACCTTTGCTTATTTGGCTAATATCTGTTAAAATTATAATTGAGTTTCACCCAACATGCAGAAAGGTGTCTGAGAAAATAGAAATAACAAATACTTAAAACTCTAGCTTCTTTATTAATCCATAGTCAGCACAGGTGAAACAGAGTAACACAAGTTTTTTTCTCTTCTAGGCTAGGTCTGGCTAGAAAAGTCTGGTTCTTTGTGTTTCCACAGAAACATGAAAATAAAAAGGCATGATGAAGACATTGGTGAGGTAGAGAGAATCTGAGTGTTGGAGGAATTTGAGGGGGAATAATGGGAAAGAGGGATTGAAAAACAAAAAGTTCTCCAAAACACCAACCTGCTTTTCTCTGCAGCTTCAGAACTTTGTTATATTTTGAACTCAGCTGCAATCAGGAGAAAAAAAATTTAAAAAGACAAAGAGGAGAGAAAGAGAAAGAGAGAGAAAAAGGAAAAGGAAAAGGAAAAGGAAAAGGAAAAGGAAAAGGAAAAGGAAAAGGAAAAGGAAAAGGAAAAGGAAAAGGAAAAGGAAAAGGAAAAGGAAAAGGAAAAGGAAAAGGAAAAGGAAAAGGNCTATGGAATCTATTCAAAACACAGGTAGAAAATAAAATAAAAGTAATGTTTCAGATATGTGGATGTGCCATCAACAATGTGGACAGTATTAGAAGGAAACACAGCCCTCCGAAATATAGCAGACCTGAACCTTTGGAAAGCCCGTGTCATACCTCAAGGCTAGATAACCTAAACTTTGCTGAGAAAGAGTAATTTCTGTGCCAGACTTTCCTGCAAGGTTCATTCTTCTAAATTAAACATTGTGATACCATAGAGAGGTCTGGTAGAAACCTGAGTATAGAAATATATTTCTCCATGTCAGGAAAGGCTGAGAGATCAATAACTGATACTGTCTCTGCTGGAAGGAGCCTTGGAGCATTGTTACTGCATCATGAGTAGTCCTCTCAGTCACAGACAATGGAGCAGGGACGGAGGTAAGGGAGAACAGAAACAGTAAGCAGAATAAAGTCTAGCAGAACATTTCCTGCATAGGACTGAAGCTCATACATAAGTGGAAATGCTTCTGCATGTTACTACAATACCTCCCTTATTTTTCTTGAAGTGTTTGTGCCCTGGTTGGCTCCTTTTTCGACCCCCCTCAAGTCTCAGTAACATGGGAGAGATGCTTTCTGACAGACAAAAGATAATCTTACACTTGACTTCCAATATCAAGGCATTTTAACTGGCACACTTTATATTGAATAATTCATGGATATTCAAGCTTTACTTCACTTCACAAAGAAAGTGCTTTCTCTTAGCAGTGACTAGATATGAGCAGCTAATTCATTATTTAAAGAGATTAAGTATTAGCAACTGGTATGGGCTCTTCAGAGCTCTTTTTATTCCCTTTGCTCATGTTATCCCCTGCCACTTCCCTGCCTAGTACAGATTTTAGATTGATTTTACCATATTAAAATCTTTTTTAAATAGATCTCTGCCTTATACCCTCACCATTTCCAGTGCTGCATTTTCCCACCTTAAAAATGTAAAATAATAGGTAAAAACTGCAATGTGCTGGTGAAACACTTTAAATCCCTGTGAACTTACGGGAACATGCACAAATACAATGTTTTTACTCTCGTTGTTTAAAAAAACAGCAGGTAAAATTTGCGAAATGAGGATATATATTTATGACAGTCCCCAGGTTCTCACATCTTGGACTGGGGAAAGAAGAATGGATGTTTGAAACAATGCAAATTCCTCATTTTCAAACTTTGAAGAACTGTGGTTGTGTAAATCAACTGCTTGCACCTGGGGATTTCTCTCCTTTGGGATGCAGACCCTTAAATGCTGAAAGGAGGTGAGATGATTTAAATGCTGAAAGCTCTGCCATTAGACATTACTTTGCAGACAGATTCATTCCTTTGGACCTGAGAGAGTTGAGATCATTCTGTTTTAGTAAAGTTCTTACGAACAAAATTTCTTGTAGCTTGAAATTAAAGAGACCTTCTTCCTGAGACTTGATCAGACTTCGAAGCAGCTTTTAGTCTCATGCATTACTTTTGATGCAGATTTCTGGGCACATAGTGATATATTTCGGTAGCAAAAAGTGCAAATTCAAGCAGGGTAGAGCTGGGGAAGATCTTTCTTCTGATAGTCCCAGCAAACGTGCCCTGTGTAGCGTCTATGGCATGAGTGTCACCACTTTATCCTACTGCTGTTGGGTCCAACACTTATGCCAGACTCCCTTTCCCATGGCATGGGTATTGCAACTGGATGGTCTTTAAGGTCCTTCCAACCTAAACCACTCTATGAGCTTATGATTCTGTGATTCTGTGCATGGCCAACTGTGCATGAACACATGTCATCAGAAAGAGATCCTCATTTGGCTTCTTCACATGATGCCCCTGCATGCCAGAGGCAAAGGTGTGCACTGACAGGCAGCACATGTCTTCAAAGGCTGCCATCCCATGAAGCTCCTCTGCAGCTACACAACTGGTGCAATTTACAGAAAATAGACTTTTTAATGTCTTTCTTCTGCCAGTGTTTTAAACATAACAAAGCAGCCTTAGCAGTGGTATAACCTTACTCTGCAGGGGAAGAATACATATGTATACCTAAAAGGACGAACAAACATATATACCTAGAAGCCTCAGACCAGAAAAGCATGTAAGCCCATTATCATGTCAATGTGAGCCGCCCCAGTGAAATACTTAGCTCTTCAGATCTAAAACTGAAAAGTTTTGCATGTTTGTGTGCATCTCTGCACAAACTCTGTGTCTCAACAGCAAAAAGATGTCTTTAGATCACAGAGGTGAACTAAGCTGAGCTAGTTTGGGAAGGGTTTCTACATCTACTGTTAGGGTCAGAACAATGTTAATGTAATTAGAAAATGTTAGAAAGTAACTGTACCATCAAAATGTGGGTTTCTTGCAATTTAGTAATTTTGCTGTGACTACCATGAATCCAGGCTTCAGATAAAAAAATAATAAAACAAAGTGAAGCAATTTCCTTTCATTTCAGGCATAGGTACCCGGGGAGAGGCAGCCTGTGCTGTCTTCTGTGCCGGTGAGGAAGAGAAAATGAGCTCCCAGCACCTGACCTAGTGTTTGGATCCAGGTTAGATTTAGATACCCCACTCCTGCACAATGCTGATAGTGTTTTGGGATGTGTCCTGATGCTTTCACTTTCATCACTACAAGAGTCGTGGGAAACTCAATTAAGCCTATCTCATATGGACATGCTGTTTTAGCTTGCAATTTCTTTTCCTTTTATACGACTATGCTCTCATTTGTGCTAAGTAACTTGAAGAGAAAGATAAAGAATTGTTTCTTCTCACACTTCTCTTTGCTACTGCGTTTTACCTGGTTTCACAGTTTTACCTGACTTCACACAACCAATTTTTTTAACTTGTGCAAAAATATGAGTTGGAGAATCTAGTTTATTTAAGCTTTCACTGAATTTTTAGCCAAATAGCTTGCAGCTCCCAGGATTTACAAGGGAAAACAGCAATACCTGAGGTCACAACTAAAATTTAATTCAGACCACTTGTTTTAAGTTCTATTTAAAAAGCTCGTAATTTTTTTATTAAAAGAAAAGGTATGTTTTTATTCCACTGTTTGGACTGAATTTAAAGAGTTTTGATATGATTCTCACAACTTAAGCCAAGCTTAATCACTGTTTTCAATTCAAGCTGGTTGCTCACTGAATCAAAGTACTGTTACTGGAGAAAGTGCAGAGAGCACAAGACTCTTTTACCTTAAGCAAAGTCACAGGTCTGACAAGCAAAAACATTTTCCAGAATAACTTCAGGTACAGGATTAGAATTTTACCTTGGAAATATATTTGTTACTATTGGTTCTACTTAGAGCAGGAGAAAGAAGGGTCAAGGAAAGGAGATCATTGCTTTCCTTAACCGTTAAGAGCTGCCTGCCCTAGAAGGCAATACAGAGGAAGCAGTTAATGTAGAGAAATAAAACCATAAGGTTTGCAGTCTGTATATGCATGACGTTGCTGACTGCTTCTTCCCCTGGTGGTTCTGTTGAAGCCAGTGGAACTCTCAACAGATAAACGTATTACATCTAATTCTGGCTCTAATTAAGGTTGTCGTATTCTGAGCTTTTTGGACAAATGCAAATATTTGTCAACCAGATTTTGTGCCTGTTTGTGAAAAAGTCATAGAATCAGAGAATATCCTGAGTCTGAAGGGGCCCACATAATCCAGCTTCTGGCCCTACACAGGACAGCCCCAAGAATCACCATGCACCATCTTCAAATTATTAAGAAAATTTCTTCACTGAAAGACTGGTCAGGCACTGGAATAGGCTGCTTAGGGCAGGGGTGGTGTTGCCTCATTCCTGGAGGTGGTCAAAAAACCTGCAGACCTAATGCTTAGGTACATGGTTTAGTGGTGAACCAGGCAGTGTTAAGTTAATGGTTGGACTTGAGGATCTTAGAGGGCTTTTCTATACTTTATGATTTTATGACTTAACAAATAAAGTCTCTTTTGTTAATGCTCTCACCTTACTATCTAGGAAAACAAGCCTCATTTGAATTCAGGGTAACCTTTTCCCAGTGCCTTCAGGGGTTTCGTTTGAGAACCATCCTTGACTGAGAGAAACTGGTCTTGAATTCAGCTCCCAAGTTTCTACGTTCCTTTCCTGGGGACGTGAATGGGTGTGGATGGAACTTTACACAGAGCATGCCCTTTTTACCTCTTAAGCATAAATTACATCCTGTGAGTTGCTGTGAGATATTTCTTGCAGCAGTAATGCCTAAAATCTGTGCTAAGCATGGTGAGGATAAGGTGGACAGCAATTCTCAATTTTAGGTAAAGAAAAAAACATATAACATATATGGTTCTAATAAGAAGCATATAAACACTTGCATCCTCTTCTTTCATTAATCCTTTACATCAAAGTGGATTTTGACTTGATATCAGGTAGTAAAAAATATACAGCCCTAAGTATAGATGGCAATCTTTTCCCTTCTAAATTGGAGGCCTGTTTTCAGAATACTTTAGATTGTATATTTGTACTGAAAATTAATTTTATTAATTACTATATCATAGACTGGACAGACGAGTGGGCTCAAAAATTATAAATAGTTCACAACCAGCTCAGTTGTTTTTATTAGACAATACAAAAACCATAAAAAGGCAAAAGCTTTCTTTAGTGATTTAAACATATTTTGGCTTAAGATTATTGGTTTCCCTAGCTCGCTATGTGGGTGGTCTAAATCTATATCAAAAGATATTACATTTCCCTCAGAATTTATACACTCTTCTCTTTTTTAAAAGATAGTTATCTCTACTAGGCAAAGGTAACCTAGCCTAATTTTGTACATAAATAAAACACAGGGTATTAAAATCTGTATTTGTGGAGATAAAACATACATTCCACAGTTCTTAGAATCTCTCTGATCCTGTCTCTCTCACCAGCAATTTATCTTCCTAATTTATCTATCCAATAACAGGAATTTCTAAATTACATTGAACAAAGGTGACTGTCTATATGAAATAACGCTTTCCTTTGAAAATATCTCTCTACTCCCTGTTCTGCCCTCTAATCATGGAAGAGAAGAAGTAAATTGCTTTTCGTTTTTCATGCGTGGAATGCCACTTTCCTTTCTCTAGGAAGATTTTTGATTTTTGAGGTGTTTTCCAATAAACCTTCCTTCAGAGAGTTGATCTACAGAAGACATTGAGGGCTATTCTAAACTCTGAATCTGGTGACTGAAGGGGGTTTCCATCATCTCGAGAAAGCAGCGCTGTGATGCAAGCGTGTGAGTAAACTGAGAATTCCCTGCAGGACTTTTGAATTAAAGCATTCATCTTCTCTTGATCTTCCAGGTAAAAATACACTAATCAGGTTCAGGACCACGAAAAACAGTCTCTATGATACAACCCATCTGTCAGGCAATCAGAAAGTTGTCCATGACACTGTCCAACTCAGTAACTTTTGCAGATTATTTTTCACTCACCAGTAAGAGCATTCCTCATGTTGCAGATCTTCCTGCTTCCCTTCCTTCAGTACTCAGCAGAGGGCCCACCAATGGTCAGTGGGAGACCTCCCTCCACCAGTGCATGCACCAGCAGCGTTTTGAAAATATCTAAACGGGCCTCAGTCACTGGAGAGGGACATTTTCAATATTCTTGCGGTGTTTCTGTTCAAGTCCTTCCTGCTGGGGAGGTAGGATGCTACCTACTCTTTTCCTGGTTGAGCTACATTTCAGGGATTTTTTTTGCTCCTTCGGAAACTAGTGCACAGTCATCAGCCACTTAAAACCCATTATTCCATCTAACATCTGGAACAAAGTGCTGTTAGTGGAAAGGAGGCTTGAGACAACAACAGCATGCCTCTTTATTCTCAAGTGCAGATAGGTTATGAATGCAGTTTCTTTTTGTTTGAAAATACATTTAGAAAAACAAGGAGAAAATATAACCAAAGAAAACATTTTCTGCCCTTTATTATACTTTATTTTATGTATGTATGTGTGTATGTATACATGTTAAAAAAATATAAAAGACAGGATCTAACAAAAGCAAAAGTGATGATTACTTAACCACAAACTGGAGCTTGATTAGTTTAATATTAAAGGTATCCTTAATTTCTAACATACATACATACATGCATAAATCATTTCCTGCTAAAATGTCTGAAATTATCAAGATTTTTATTTTAAGGCAGCTTGAGAAAACGTGACACATTAAGTGAAATACTGTATTAGCAAATAACAGATAAAGAGATTAAAGTCTTAAAACAATAAACCAATTGATCCTTACAAAGAAGACATAGGGAACTCTAAACAAATATATGGTAAGAGTAGCATTAATGGAAACCTTCTGTAGTAAATAATGGTTCTTAAAATTTCATGCATGGCGTACCTAGTAGGTTGTGGATTTTTTTATGATAGGCAAGCAAACATATTTGGCTTTGAGCAACGAGATTAAGGAGAATTACCTAAAAGGTTACTGTTCACTTCAGGCAAATATTTTAATTGACAGATGGAAAAATGATATTTCTTCTCTTTAGTATGTGAGATTATATTAAAATTGCATATTATTATATTATTATTGTTATATATGTTGATTATATATTATTGTTTTTCAGTCTGTAAATGTAGATGTTGGGGAATGGGGAGTTCTTTTGTGTGTTAATGAATAAAACAAGCTATGTATGTGCCTTGTAGCAGGGCCGTAATGAAACATTTCATGCCAAATTTTGAGACCTTACTCATCAGTAAGGTCAAGGAGAGTGTTGACCAAAAAAGAATTAGGGGATAAACCCACTGAAACTGACATTAGTAGAGATCAGAAGGCCATTTCTCCATAGAAATGTTTGTAGAAAACATTTTTCTATTTTCAAGCTTTATCTGAAAATGGAATTTATCTCAAAAGAAGGCCATGATTTTGCCTGTTTAGCTGAAAAGGAATGTCTGTGTGAAAATAAATATCTCATTGAGAAAAAACTGATTCCTTTTAGTACGAGACTTTTTCACTTTTGGCATTAGAGTGCTTTTTCTCTTAACTTTTTTTTCTTTAGAGCAGATATAGGATTCAGAGGCTGGAGAGAGGGAGCAAATGGGATATGGAGGAGTGAGGCAGGGGAAGGGCTATGGGTGAAGGTGAAACCTTTCCGAAGCCCACGGCCTTCCATCTGCTTATCCTTAAAACCATAAATATGGCTCGCTAGCTGATTTAATGCTTCATGATTTTTGGGACGGTGTGAGAGACTGAAATGTTAATTGGTAATGACTCAAACAGTTGGCCATTTGCAAAAGCAAAGTGTGCTTTTCTGGGGACAGGTTTGCACCCCCCAAACTGAAAGGGAGGAGCACAGGCTTTCTGTATGTGGTGGTGAAACCTTTGATCTGCATAAGACAGAGAGGGTGAGGACTGGAGGCTCTGGATTTTGAACCAGATAAAGGAGGATGTTGATAAGAAGCAGACCCTGATGAGGTGGGATAGTGCTTTTTATCATGCCAATGTCCTCCCTTACACAAATGGCTCAGTTGTAAAACTCTCCCCCTCTCCTCACCCTCTGGCCCCAAAGAAGGTCACATTCACACGACGGCCTGAGGGTAATTCATCACTTCTGATGGGGCATAACTGGCTCAACTACACTGATGAGAGAGGCAGCTGTCATCTCTTAGAAAGAGTCATAAACCATCAAAGACCCCCAAAGTGCCCCCAGACTTCACTCCTGAGGCCTTCCACCAGAGGACTGCACAAGATTCACTATGTTACAACAGACCCAGAGTGTTGAAATAGTGTAATACTCCTTCCTCCTGCCCAGGGAAGGTATCTGGGCATTCCACCTAAACCTAAATGTATATTCACCAGTTGAATTTTGTGTTTCATGGCTTTTCCCAACCCCTGAAGGATCAAGACTGTGAGCGTAACCTCTACAAATAGACACTGAAACTGCAATAATTAAGTGTTGTCACTGAATCCACAGGGGGTGATATATTTCCTCTCCACTATCTACTCTTCTCATATAATTTCTTTCTTTTTCTGTCTTTTCCTAATATATTCTCTTAAGTGCTATTTTCATACTTTTATATTTCTATATTACTATAGATAATAAAAATAACCAAAATGGTTACATACCTGCTTTCCATTGCAAGCAAATTGTTCTAAAATAAACCTTACATATATGTATATGTAAACACTGGTCATTCAGTGTCATTTCACTCTCATCTGTCCCAAGGGATCTATTAAAAAGAACCTCTGTTACCTCACCTTCAAGGCAGGTTGTAATATACGGTTGGGCCAGCCCTGGTGGGTGAGCTGCAGGTCCTGCAGCAGTAGCTCCAGAACTTCTTGGTCCAAGGAAGAGGACAGTTTTCCGTGGTAGAGCCCTGAGAGCAGCAGTAAAGGTTTGCTTTTGAAGGTGGGCACTGATTCCTTGGAAAGGAGATTTAGGAACAGGAAATGAAAATAAATTAATATATGCATGAATTCTCACAGCAATAATGAGTCCTTCAGAGCTGTCCTGCACAGGATTCTTCTACAGGAGATAAAAGACTCTGCACTACTATCATTGGTACTTCAGAATAGCCATGTATTGTTACATATATTGCTTAAATTTAAAATTCTCCTCTGCTGTCACTGTAAATGTATAGATGTCTGTCTATTCATATGTACATATACCTATCCATCAGTCTTTATGACACACATACCTACAAACAAACATTTTCTAAATAATTTTCCACATTTCAAATAAGACAATTTCTGTTTCTGGAATTCAAAGTAAATATCCGTTTGTTGTCTTTTTTTTTTCTTCCTTTCTCTAGCTCAATATCTGTATTAGACAGTGATAGATACATAAAGAAATAAAGCTCCCTCTGAGTCTATATTGTACATGGAAGTATCTAGAAACAGTGTGATCTAAACAAAATTTCCATTTGTTTTTCTTCTCCATGTAGATAAATTAAAGACTAGACAACTCTGCTCTATAGGTGTTTATTTTGACCTACCTAGAATTTATCTTTAAAATTTCCTTTAGTCTTTAGTATTTCAGCTACTGCTCTCTCATTTAAATTTCAAATGCCTTTGATTCTCCCTTTGAGTGACTGTTTTTTTCACTTTATCCAGACAACCTTTGTTTCCATGTATTCCAGATGTTTGCTTTTCTAGCGTGTCACTGCATCTTTCTTCCCTAGTGCTCACTCCATAGCCTATTTCATGCATCTCTCTCCCTGTGTGCTTGCACTGTACTTTGATATCTTGCTCAGTGTTTTTGTGAACTTAAATAAACCCATTTTCAGTGTCAGAACTTCTATGGTGTGACTGTGATCCAGACCTTCCCTCAGATGTGTGTGCCTTCAGATCCCTTTGCTGTCAACAGGAACTTCATGTGCATCTTTAGGCAGCACTCTTACTCTGAGACTTCATTTGGTGAAAAATCTAGATCGACATACACGTTACCTCTATCTGCACGCAATAATTTATAATACTTGTGGCATTTGTATTGTCTAGAGAAGTGTATCAATACATGCCTACATGTTTTTTTTGCAGCCTAATGAAGTTGAATACAAAGTAAAAGCACTTTTCCTGTCCACATCAAGAAGCCTTTCTTCAGGTGGAGCACACAGAGAAGCAATTGGATTTTTTGCTGCATAAAGACTCACTTGGGCTGGTTCTATTTGCATAAAAGATGAGACTCAGGGAACACAAAAGATTGGATTTTACCATTACAGATTTACGCTGTATATCTCTTATGATAATTCCAGAACTCAAACATAATAATATTGGGAATTTTGGTTCAAAAAGGTAAGATTTTCAGACTTGAAATGTAGTTTTCACCACAAGGAAACCCAACCAAACTCAACCAACAAAAACCTCCACGCAAATTAAAAAAGAGAAAGAAGTTATTTCTTGGTCTAAAAATCTCTTTGGCATGTAGTAGAAGCAAAGACAATGGAAATTCCTTGCTCATAAATCTGAGTTTACCTTCACAGGACACTATGCAAATGTGACCTCTTCCCTTGGCCAAATGCATAACTGTTTCTTATATCTTCCCTGGCTTGCTTTCCTCTCACAACCAGCTATTCTCCAGTCTATTGTGTTTGCTGTCAATCCCTATTGAACTCCTGAACCCATATGACTTCACTCTACCATAACACGACATCCTGGACAGGCTCCCCAAGTTTTGGGCAGCCACTACATAGAGCAAGTTTCTCACTCCTGTCATTTGTGCTCAAATGAAAAGTTCTCACTGATATTACCTTTACACATCTCAATCACCTTCCAGCTATATAAAATATTTTTTTTCCCTTTGTGAGATACATTCATGTGATTTAAGATCCTACAGAACAAATGGAGAAATCAGTAATAGCATCTCACCGAGACAAAGTTCTTAACATTCTGTGACACAGTTTGAATTATTGTCAAGGAAAGGAGACTAGAAGAAAAACATATTCACATTCAGACATTATACAAAAGGCCTTTTAAAATTAAATTATTACATTAGCCATATTTGAATGTTTAAAATTGCTTCTTTGAGGCTCATGTAGCTGATGGTACAAAAGATAATGAAGTTTTGGAAGCCAATACTAAGAGAATTTCACTATTTGGAAGTTTGAGTAACATAAACCAAACAATGCAGATATTCTGGCCCTGCACAAGGTACATAATGTAATATTCAAGAATATCTTTACAGCTGTATTTTGGTTTTTGGAGAGGTGCCAGAGAGATTTTTAAATTATCTAAGTTGTGCCTCCTCATTTCCTTTCTTTACAATATGCAGTATTTTCCTGTGCTTTTTGATCTTTAAGCAACAAAACCAATATGAAAAATAGCATATGGGCACAGCTGGGTACCAAATAACAATGTTTACTAAAAATATACAAACATTGAAGGCCTGGTTATATATATGTTATTGCTCTGGCTGTTTTCTGGTGGCTCTGGATTGATGAGTACAGTGAACAGTCTAGGAGGTTTGCAAGCTATTTAAGGGGAAGCTACTCTCTGCATATGCACTGTACTGAAAAACCCCAAACATCTGGGACTGTTATAGTTCAATGGGATTTTTCTCCCACAAATGAACCACGTCTTTCTTATATTACTTATATATGAGATATGCATACACAAACATGCACACACATACACATATCATATGCATACCTTCTTGAGGAGTGTCAGAGGAACAGATTATAGGCATGGCTACCTGAACTTTGTCTGATAAAATTCATTATCTTCCCAAAAAATCCAGCTTTTCTTATCACCTCTCACTATGAGCAAAATACAATTGTCACTGAGACTACATTAATAAGATCACAATATTAGGCACTTGAAGATGAGGAAATAGCATAAAAAATGTGCCCAAGATTTATTATTTGGTTTTAAATTTTATGATCACATCCTTGGTTTTTCAAAGATGACTATCTCATTCAGTGACTGGAATTGTTGCTGGTTAATGATGAAGTTATCTGATATTTTGTTTTCTTTCTTCCATGTGTCAGCTTTTGCTTTGTTTAAAGCTTTGCTCTAAAACCATTATGATTTATTTCTTAACATTTTCTTGTGTGGATCTCATCACTGCTTCATGAAAAAGAGGGATAAAAAGCTGTAACTAATAATCCCACATAAACACATGTGAAAAAAGAGATGCCCAGGCAGATACGCTGTTTTCTGTAGTTTTAGTTCCTTTGGTTTTACACAGCAGTACAAAGAGCTTTCACAGAATTCCTTTATGTTTCCTTTCTGGTCCCTTGAGCTGTAAAATAGGTTTGTGATTCTATGTAAATTTGGGTACAATTTCCCAGAAATGGTCAAAGTCATATATATGATTCAAATGCCAACCTTTGGCAAACTGCAGTTATGTTCCTTAGAAGCTGACAAATTGAAACTGTTCAGAGAAAACACTGTGGTGATTTCTTTGTTAGAAAATGAAACAAAATAAGGCCATATTTTTCATTAGCCCAGTCTCAGACATGGTTAACGAAATATTCTGAAATTTTCTGAAATATTCTGAAATATTCCCAAATTACAACAGAAAGTTTAGAAGAGTTTCACTCAGATGATTAAATTTTTAAAGATTTTAAACAGTGAAACTGATAGCTTGACAGTGGAAAATGTCAATAAACTAAAACAGAGCATCGCTATACAATAGGTGGTTTTATAGTCCACCTGCAAAACTAAAAATTAGCCCTTAACGGAATTTATTGTCTTAGAGAACAAAGTGATTTGATCATTTGCATCGTTAGACTTTTCCCTGTGCTCATTCCCATGCTCTTACTCTGCTGTTATTAGTCAAATGGCTGAGAAAAGGCAGGACTTGACTCCAATAGTTGAGGCACATCTGTGTTTTATTATATGCTTTATGAGTCTACACTCAGAGATGCACTGCACCAAAAGATTAATGGTTACGGTTTGAAGATTGCATACACTTGAAATACTTTGTTCTGTAGTGTTGGTACAGCATCTATGCTGGCCTCCTCAGACTTTTCTTGTATCTCTTGGGAGTATTTAATAGTGTAAAAATAAAATAAAAAACAAGCACAGAAGGGAATCAATACTCTATATGTTCCTGAGTCCTTATCTATATTGTGCTCCATCTCTAATTGCAAAAAAAACTAGGAAAGAATAAAGATTACTGATTGTAAAATCGTATCCCTCTTGCAGATTTTATTTCCATGGCTTCCTGATTCTAAATCCCAGATTAAGTGAGCAATGTATGATAAATTTTCTTGATCAAATTAACTGATCAGACTTTGCTTTTGAGTAGGTTTTTACTGGTAGAGTGGCAAATAGCTTACACTTAACATGGAATATCTATGTGTCATACAATAAACAAGTGTTTCAAGTTTTAAGAAGATTAAGGGTGGTGCATGAAACCTTCGATTCTAGATAGAAAAATAAAAATGTGAAAATTTTTTTACAGTGCAACTATGGAACAAGATTTTATTTCTTGGGAAAAAATATAGGATAGATGGTTGTATTTACACATATGCGAAAAAATTTATTTTTTCAGGTGAAGTTCTTGTGTCATATGAACACATATGGTGGTGTCCCTTGCTGGTTTTCAGAGCCATGAAGCTTTCAGTTACTTCAGGGTGCATGTAAACTGTAGCTCTCAAGAGGCATTTTAGCCCTAAAGAGCTCTGTTTCAATCAGTGAATAAAATACAGTTAATACACAGAAGATAAGTCATTGTGGTTTAAAAGAAGTTAATGTGTAGATACTGAAATCACTGTGGGTATCACTTGTGGTATAAATTAAAGACCCCAAACATCTAACTCTACTGCATTAGTAGGATTTCAGGCCATTTACTGGACTAAGTGATTTGACCTACAAGAACAAGACTTGGTCAGTTTAGCTCAGTGGTTTTTATTCTGAGGTCTGAAATTCCATTGCCAAATTTTAAATAACAAAACTAAGAAAATTTGCAGTTCACATGTATGTTTCAGTGTTAATGACTATGGGAGGTGACTTTTGACATTCACCTACCTCCAAAATTACTATTTTCATGTATCTCCATCCTGAAGTCTCCTTCCTTCCTGGTATTGAATATACACAGGATACAATTAACAAACTATTTTAAGGCAGATTGTCAGGGGAAAGACATGTCTGCTGAGGAACAGTCAGAGTTATTGAATTTATAGACATAAATGAAATGAAGTCAAGTACTACAATATATACGCAGAAAACCATAGATAATTTCACATTTCCACCCAATTTCTTATATTTGCTAATTACTTTTATTTTTAATATTTCCTGTTCCAAGCCGCATCCTAATAAGCCCTGCCATGTATACTGGTTTCTTAACTTAAGGTGTATCAAAATTTTTTTAGAGGATGTTATGCTCATTTGACGTCATAGAGAAAACCCTTTATTTTCAAGAAAAATAATACCTTGTTACACATCTATTCACCTGGTTTTGTGTGGCCATTGTTGTTATATTGACCATAATTTGCAAGACAGACATCTCAAAAAGGTCCCACTGAGGCTTAAGAGGCTATTTGATGTGTGGTGGAAAAAAATATGGGGATGGTCATAAGTGAATGTTCTCTGTGGAACTCAAATTTCTGCTCCTCAGACATGTTAGTGGACTAATTTTTCATTTCATTTACTAAGGCAGTGAAATTCTGAGCTCAACAGTAGCATCTTACCTGTTGGACAGATGACATGACAGCTAGAATACTGTGCTGTTGTGCCTCCAGGACATTCATACCACAAAATGTCCCATCCAAATCCCTTCCTATTGCTAATGAGAGTGTGTCTTGACCCACTGTGTCCTGCTTGCTGAAAAGGGATGCTCTCCCTTCATGAATGATCTGAAGTGATCATTCACTTCAGAGTTGAACACAATGATCTTTGTGGTCTCCTTCCAACTCAGAATATTCTGTGATTCTATGATTCTGTGACTGAATTTCTCATTTCTCCATGTCCTGTGTAACCTTTGTGTTGGGAGACATTGGCTCAATCCCTAGCTCTGCCAGACCTCACCTGCGAGACCTGAGGAGTTGTGCTTTAACATCTGATCTCTAAAATAGTGATAGCAGTATTTTCCTCCCTCAGAGGAGTTCAGTGATGATAAATCCATGAAAGACTTCAGAGGCTTCCTGGTACTACAGAAGCAGATAACTTTCAAAAATAGATTAAGAGATGAGGGGGCTTTTTTTTGTATAAGCTCCATAATAGTGAAGCATTCAATCCTAAAACATCAGAATCTCAGCTTTCTTTCAGAAAATCAAAATAAAATAGTAACGCATTTTGCCTCTAAAAAAACTTCAGTTTTCTCCACTTTAATTCCATTCTCCTTTCTTTTTCTGATGTATACTATAACATGATAGGGAAAGAAGATTCAGAACCCAAATAATTTCAAATAGGAATGTAATCTTTTTACAGGAAGCCTTGATTTATAAAGCTAACTCCCTGAGGTACAGACAGGTTTATCATTCTGCTATAAATGTCTGAATGCATAATGGAATGCAGACTCTAATTTCTATAATGTGTTTGGATGATGCATTGCTCATTGGGAACTGCAGTGAAGCCAAAGACAAAATCTCAAACAAATTCTTCTGAAATTTTGTTCTCCTAATGCATTATTAAGGAATTCAGATAAGACGCAAAAAATGCTGTCCAATCTTTGAAGTCTGAAGAGGGTTCATAAGTTAATATTTGACTGTGATTTAGTCTGTAATAATAAAGTTGCTTTTGCCTTCAGGCATTTACAAGTACCGACAGAAATGCAGAGACCCCCAACGATTGACACTGGAGTCAGCTTTTCATGATAAATAGGAATTATTTATGATTATGATATTGTTATGTTTGACTTACAATGTACATAGACACTAACCAGGTCTAACAGAAAGATAACAAAGATTTGGTATGACATTTAATTGAATGCACACTTTGGAGGCTCTGTTTTCCCACTGAAATGATCTGTATAAATAAATCTTGATTATGACTGGATTTACACGCACTATTATTAACCCATCTAGATAGCTTCTCTCTTCTATTTTCTTTCTTTTCATTCTTTTTAAGTGCTGAATTGTTTCAGCTATTTCAAACAAAAGAAAGTAATTGGTTTTAATTAAAGCACAGCTAGGATATAAATTGTGTACGTCTTATAAAAGTGCCTTGAAAAGACTATTGCAATGTATAGACACTATTCCTTTGTTTCTAGCTCTTGTGATATTCTCACAAGAGTGGTCATATTTGATATTTTTCTTGAAAACTAAAGTTCTGCACATCATTTAGTATTTTAACACCATCAGTTTTCCTTAAAAACATAATTTGAAAATTTGATCTAATGTGTACCTTAAAAGATGACAAAGCCAGAAGACAGTGGAGAGAAACCAGAACTCAATTTTATTTTTTTTTTTTTCAAAGATCATTATTTCGAGACTATATAATAATTTATTGGGCCTGATTCATGACTTTGTAATGTCTGGATTTGGCCATACTGCCTGCACTGTACAATTTTAAATGATCTCAGCATCCACGAGTAGGTCACCGACTTTTAGTCTGCTGCTGTCCTTAAAACAAGTAGTTAACAACCACAACAAAAATGTTAAAATAAATTTTCTTGCTAAAAGAAAAATCAGATCCTCCAGGCAAATATCATTGTGATGGGGAAAACATTGTCTTTATGTAGGCTAGAGGGACTTGAATACACTTGGCAGCAGTTGAGTGTGGTGCAAGGACTACAACCGTGGCGTGGGAGCTGGAGAAGTATGGACAGAGCAGCACTGTCCTGAGAGAAGTGTTTCTTCTTTTGACTACTGCAAAATGCCCCAGATGCAGACCAGATTTGACACAAGGGTCATGCTTGGCCTTCCTAAATAAGAGTTAAAAAAAAATCACATACTCCATCACACAAAGAAATGTCCATATCTTGTTGTCTCTTGGAAAAAAATTTTTAATCAGGAAGGGCTGAAGTAAAGTCTGGTGTAGGCAGGAGTACTTAGACTGCAAGACTTTGCTTCCTTCTGCATCTCACTCTCCTGTTCTTCTGTACCTCATCCCTGGCAATCGACTAGGGATTACTGACAACACCGTTAACAATTCTACCCTGAATGTTAAACTGATATAAATCTGAAGTAAATCTAATGTCCATTGGTTTGGAGGTCTGCATTTGTAAACAGTCTTAGAAATGAATTGTAACTGCAACTATCCCCTTTATTAATTTTACTACTATTCTGATTTATTGTAAAGAATTAGCTGGGCTCTTAGACATGACGCATTATCTAATTCTTATGTGCTGTCCTTTAAAATATCATTGCTTGCCCACCTGAGTCACACCTGTCATCAATGGAAGATCTGTCTATAGAAAAACAGACAGGTATATTGCACCTCAGAAAGAGCAGAGCTCTCATGTCCACTGTGCAAGGAGATTTCCATGCACATTCATGTGCAAATCAATTCTTTATCTGTGGCTTGGAAATTTTTTGATCTTGTTAGAGCCTGGAGGAGGAAGGAGCAAGAAAAAGAAAGAACAAAAAAGAAAAGAGACAAAAAAGAAAAAAGAATAAAGAAAAACAAGAAAAAGACATAGGGAAAAATAAAAGTGACAGTGATCTTCCTGCTTGAGCTAGCAATGTGGTTATACAGCGTTTAAAAGTTAAGTTAGAGAATTGTGGATGTGCATATCCATACTTAGACTAAATAATTCTCTAGTATACTAGTTCAGAAGATTTTGTGAAACCTATTCCTATTTATTGCTGTGATGTCACGGAAAACCTCAAAACCCAGGAAACAATCCATAAATTGGAAAAAAGAGAAAGACAATTAATAGGTCTGGGAGAGAAGGCTGAACAACTCAGGCCTTCATGGTGCTGAAAAAGCCTTGAGATTGTTGCCTCTTTGTCTTGTGCTGAGATAGAAGAGATGGGTAATAATGTCTCTCCTCACACTCCAGAAACTGTCGGCTTTAACCCACAAGTCCAAGAGATCACTCTAACCATTGGCTAATATGGTTACCAGAAATACATCTTCTTAAAGAAGTTTGCTTCTATAAAGTGCTCAAATATTATTTACTTTAAGATATGGCCATATATATTGTATTATCTCTTCCCTTATAATTAGACATAGACTTCTAGATTAATCAGTAGAAAAGCTGTGCATTAGTCAGCTTTAAAAAAAAATTCATTTTATATTTTTGTTACTGATTTCTTGTCATTACAGAGCTTTGCACATCATCTGCCTTGTACTACCTGGTTTTTTGTTGCATGGAAAGTGTAGTTACACTGAGCTGGTACAGAAATTATGCTATATTAGCACAGTAAAAATTCCTATTTTCAACAGAAACAGGGAAGTCTGAACAAACTTGGAGCTTTCAGCTGGTAGCTCCTCTTCAGCTTTCAGGTTTTAATCTCATTGCTGAAAGAAAATTAATGTTTAATGTGAATAAGTGGTTCTGGACTATAGCTATGTGCTGATCTTCTGGTTTGCAGATGATGTAAACTTGCTAGATATCTCAAAAGAAAAAAATTGCCAGTCTCCATGTGAAGGTAATACTCTGCTGAGAGTACAGTTTATTAGTTCTAAATTTATTGTTGCATAGATTTTGGCCATACATTTTCTCTTAATTGGTCGCTCTTGTCTTGAATGATGAACTACTTAATCTAAGATAGGAGTGAGGCTCTTCATCTCACCCGTTCCACAATCTTACTCTTTCCTCCTGCTCACAGTGCATAGGATCCTGCAAGTGGAGCAAGGCAAGGAAAAGCAAACCCATTCCTGATGTGTCTACTCTCAAATAGTTGTCAGTGATGCAGCATAAAGAGATGGCCTCTGTTTGGACCTTTGGTAGTGAAATAGCATCCTAGGGCACAAAGCTGAAAATTATCTCTGAGTGTGGCCTGGCTTGCAGGTCATGCTGCAACTCTTCTTCGATCCCACTTACAGCACCCATGCTCTGCTGAGCAAACCCTTAAACAGAAAGAAAAAGGAGCAAAACCAAGTCCATATAGTCTGTTTATATAGCCCTAGAGATTCAGATAAAGAAAAACAAACATAACCTTTTCAGCTGTTCCTCACAAGGGAAAAAGAAAATGAAACATTTGATTATAATTGTTTTAATGAGCTTTGATTCAAAATGAAGTCATAATGGTCTGGTTAAAAAATATTCCGTTAATGAGCTTATATTTCTATCAAAGTGTGCAAGATGAAAAATTCTCTGAAGATAAAATTAAATAGCAAGAAATATTTATTTGCTGATTAATAAAATCCTACTTACTCATTGAAAAAAGTTAGTATTAGTAATAGTAGTAACAGTAGCAGCAATCGTGATGGCAGTGAGATTGGTAGGAGCCCAGTAATTATAATCTAACTGGATGGTCTATTTTAGGTTGCACCTTGAAGTTAGAGAACAGATATCAAGATTACTTACTCCTGCAGGTCTAAAACCCGATCTTAGCAATGCAAAACTCAGACTTGACTATTGGTCACCTTTAGATATTGTAATTGTCTTTCCATCAATTTCTTTTTGATTTTAAACTGCAGTTTTTTAGAAAGATGCATAGGACACCTACAGTACCACCAACTGGAAAAAAAAAAAGGAAAAAATAGAAAGAAAAGGAGACATGGAATTTGCAAACTAGGGGAAGCAGTGTGTACTACCAGTGAACAGCACTAGGTCTGTTTACTGCACAGTTAGAAGTGTTCCTGTGTTCTTTACATTTTATGTCATTACACAGTCTGGAACCTAGTTTTTCATGTCACATACATGTCAATAACAAAACTGCCTCCATTAATGTTTTCCTGTTAATGTGCTGCACCAGCTAATAGGATAATATGTGAGAATGCAGGAATATATTTCATTCTGACTCAGAATATTTTTATTCTGATTCAAATCCAATTCCTTTGAAATCTGAATACATATCCCTCCCTTATATTTACATGTCAAGATATTTCTGAGCATTGCCGTGTGAAGCACATTACCTCTTACGAGCAACCACTTATTCTCATGTCAGTTAATTTGATTAATCAAGCTCTGGTTAAACAATGCGACTTGTCTCATGTAAAGAGACAGCTACAACCTGTTATGTTTGTCGTTTTTGTTTCAAAAGGAAAACAAAAAACTAACATAAGCAGAATAGATTTCAAGACCACCTCCTAATTACATTAAAAAGTAAAATTTAATTACTGGAATGCAAGGAGAAAGCAAAATTATATGCAGGACTCTATGAACACAGTAATGTTACAGAGGTATTAGCTGTAAATACGCAAGGATGGTTGGATTACACAGATAGAAGAAACCTAGAAAACCTTACATAATGAGAAAAAGTATTAAATTGACTTACTTTCATTAGATTCTGAATCCCCATGATTAAAAAGGGGTTACCATGCTACAAATTTGGGTCTGTTGTTTTGGGGTCTTTTGTCATAAATTTCTTTCCAGAGACATATTTCTTTAATTATATATATGCATAAATTTACAATGAGAATTACCTACAGGAAGGAAAGTGACACTGGACTGTAGGGCTGAGATATGACTATCTTTGTTCCAGGCTTCTTAAGTCAAGAGAAAATGCATCTGCAGGTGAGCTCTTTGACAACCTGCTGGGCTTAACTCTCCCTTAATTACTGTCTTTTGCAGTGTCTGTTCCTGTTTGTTCCTTGGCAGAGAGGAACTTTGGGGTTTTTTTTTTTTTTGTTTTACTTCTTGTGTGTGCATCCATACCACCTTCAGTATTTTCTTCTTCCCTCCACCCCAGAACATGTGGTCAGGACTATTTCTGCCCCCAGCTTTAACCATCATTTAAAATAAAGAACAAACTGCTCCTGGAGTGATAATTCTACTTAGGAATGGATAGACTTTCACAAGCTTAAATCCTGAAAGGTACACGAAATGGTCTGCTTTAAACTACACGTTGCCATGGTTACATCCTTCTGCAGCTCAGATGAGGATGAGGGCCAATTATCAAGTTTTGTTTCCTTGATTTTAAGTAGTTTGTTACCTGGATACTCAATAAATAAGAAATCTGAAAAAAGACTTGTTTTCTTCTCCCTTAAACTGAGGGAAAGAGAAAACAGTCATACCTACCTGTTAAAAAATCCAACAAAATTCAGATTCTTAGTTACATGGTGAAAGTACTTCTGAACTGCTTGCTTTAGAGAGGCTTTGGTGAGAGGCCTGAAAATAGATTTTGCATGAGCATCATAATATGAATTGTAGAAAGAGCAATTGATCACACAATATAACTGTAAATCATGGGCAGGTGGAGAGACAAGGTTAAATGACACTGGTTTTTATCCTTATTTAGACAATAAGAATGTTCTTCCATGGGGATCACTTGGATACCTAATTAATGAAAGAAAAGATCCTTTCTTCTGGGTTGAGGCATAGTGATTCCTAACTAGTGTCAGTCCTTGTGTACAGTACCCTGTTCCTGTGCTTAATTAGAAGCTTTGGTAACAAGCTGAAGATGGAAGAGTGAAGTTGTGGGAAAAAGCAAGGCAAAAGAGGACAAAGTTAAAATACTATCCTGTCAGTATCCTTAATAGTTTATGTGGGCAATGACAGAACAGTATTTTAATTTTTATCTTTTTTACTCATTTATTCCATCTCCTGCTTATTACTGAAGTTTCAGATTAAGCTTAAAGATATGAATGCATTTCCATAATAAATTTATAAGAGGATATTTAAAGAGCAAAGATTTGAATGACACAAATGAACTCAGTGTAGCAGAGCTGAAGAAAGGATTTGCAGAGAGATGCCACAGCAGTCAAAAATGACTGCTAGAATCTCCTAATCAAAAAAACAAAACACCAACCTGGAACGCAATGGGCACATAAGATGTTTCATATGAATTCAGGCTTAAATTTAAACTATTGATCCTATTTTAACTAATCTTTAAAAAGGTTAAGAACAACTAGTTTAAAGAAGATTATTGAAATGTAAGTTACCTATTTTGGAACATGGAACAACTATTATGTTAAAAAAGGGACACGTATTTTTAAAATGCACCTAAAATTTGAATTGGTTTTCCTTCATCTCTATTTCACCAGGTATTTCTGCAAATGGCACAAAAAATTGTGTATGAAAAAAATGCATGAAAAATAGACTGCACGGCCTTCAGATTTGCTATTGTTTTTTCCTAGTGAATAGGACACATCTGTCTTAACAAAGCAAAGATCTGACACTTGAAGGCAAAATCCTTTGGTTCTTCCTTTCTCAAATGAAAGATGGTCCTGTTTATGAATAACTAGTTTGCAATTTGCTTAAATTATGAAGGAGAATCAAAGAACATAATTTTCCTTCGTAAATTAAATGAAATTGATAACCACCAAGAAGGCTATTAGTACAAGGCAAAACTCTGCATATACCAGGCGAGTGAGTGAGTGAGTGAAAATATGATAAAAAAACATAGGTGAGTTGCAGAATTTTGCAATTGTTATTTTTGTTCTGTAATCCAGATTGGCAATTTATTATAAAAATAAAAAAAAAGTAAAAAAATATTACTAGTCCTAGCACTGTAATCTTCCTTTTAGATAGGCAGAAAATTTCAGAGACAGAAAATCTGCTGAAATATTAACACAAATAATTGCAGTTTCTGATAGTTCATGTTTGGCAGCAGGCTATGGCACAAGAGCCCTGCTAAGACAACTGGGGAAGGTGAGAAGAAAAGGAAGTGAAAGGATTCCTGAAGGGAAGACATACGTACTCAGGAAAGAGGAACAGCCTCACCAAACTTGAAGGTACATCAAGTGTGTGGTCACTTTAGGGAAATTTTCTAGGAGGTGCAGCTCACCAAGACATAAAATTTCCAAAAGTTTTAAGTCTTTCTCGTTTTTAATTTCAGCTGTCTTGTGGAGCAGAGAGGTTTCTCCTCGCTGGTGCATGTCCCAACAGAACCCGAGTAAGCCCACTGCAATAAGAAATGCTAATTTCTTCTGGGAAACAGTGACAGAGGGACTCAGAAACAGTTGATGAAGCTCCGAGAAAGCAATGGGACGAGGATGTGAATAGCCCCTGCAAGAGTGACACAAGAGCAGACTCACAGGAAGGACAGGAGAACTCTTGAGCAGCACGTGGTGTCTGGATGAGTGAGGGCACCATGGGTCATGACCTTTTCTGGCTGTCTGAGCTGATATGAGCCTTTCAGCTTTGTAACAGTTCTAGAAAAACAGGCAAACTATGTTTTCAGGAGACTGGGGAAGGTATTAGAGAACAAAATGGTGATGGAATGCTAAAAGAGATTGCATCTTAGTGGGATGTTTAAATCTTCCATGAGAAGGCAGAATACAACACATATTCTATCTGGATATGCCCAGAGACATACTCACATCTGTATACATACACATACACAAGTCACTTGAGTGGGTGACTAGGAACCATAAGCACAATCATTTAATAAACTGATTCTTCCTGCTACTTCACTGTGGACTTTTTCCTAGTAAAAGATTTCATTGTTTTTCTCAGCTTTGCCTGCATGGGATCTGCTTCTTGGAGAGAAGGTGTAAGAAGAATATATGTTCAAATGCTACAGCTGTAGCAAGGAGAGACAGAAGTAAGAATCTTTCTTTCAATTACACAGCCATTTTTCATGGTGAATGTTCAATTGCCCTTAGCCAAGGACTCTTATCACGGGGTAAAGTAAGATTTTACTGTGAATACTGCCATGCAGCTATGACAATACTGGTGGTTTTCATGCCCCTTCTTTGCAAATAAACACAGAGGTTTTATTAAGATTTATACAGTTAATATTATGTCTTTTTGCTAGGGATAAATATCTATACTTTCTTTGTGTTTATGAAATCAGCTGCAAAACTCTTTTGGGGCCAGATTTTTCCTTAGCAAGCTCAGATTAACTTTTGGGATTTGAGTTATCCTGTAGACAATGAAATAACAGAGAGCAAGAGGAGAGAAAAAAAATAGAATAAAGAAGTGAGCTACAGGTATGGTGAGACACTTCATGTCCAGATAACCACCTTCTGCCAGCCCAGCCTTTACAAAGTGAAAATACACACCTCACTCTTTCACTTGATAACAAACAAACAAGCAGACAAAATCATGCTGCCTGGTCAGGTGTTTGACTTTGCAAGGAGAGGCATTTGTGAACCTGTGTTATTTTTGCAAAGAAGGAACAGCGAGTGCAGATCCCCAAACACCAGGAAGTTTGTCCATCCTCCTAAGTCCGCTGGGTGGTGATAAACAGCCACTGTGAGGTGAAGGGGAAAAGAAGGGACACCAAAATCCTAACAAGGGCTTGTGCCCTGGGGCTGGCCCAGACTGGAATGGCAAGAAACCCATGAGTCAGCCACGGAGGCTGCAGCTGGGATCCAGCAGCTGTCTCTGGGCTTTTCAAGGTTGTAGAGAAATTGCAGTGTATTCCTGGGGATTGCTGTGCTGGGCTGTGGGCAGGAGCCTCATGCCTAAATATTTTCTGTGGCTTGGCTGTTTCTTAGCTTATAGAATTTAGTCAGATCCTTGGCTTGCTCTGGATTAGCTTTACCTTTAAAGCTGGCTTGGACAGCACCAGTGGAGAAAACCAGATGTAACTTATAATGGCATAAGAAGTTGAGGAACTCTGCAAATATGTAATTTTCTTGAAAAAACAAACAAAACCCATTTTTTATAAAACTAATTTTAGAAAATACTATTTACCTTTAAAAAGAAAAATATTAATTTTCAGCCGAGTAATTGGCATGTGATGGGCCGAAGTGACCCCTGGGTGATATAATTTGAACTGGTTGCGTTTGCACCGTGGCTTAATTTAACCTAGAGTGTATGATAGCTGGATGTGTGTGGCAATCATACTGCTTTTAAGGAAAAGAATGTTGCAATCGTATACACATATAATTCTTTTTCATTTCTATCATTATCTTCTGTATATTATGCTTGCACATATATCAAGCTGTTAGTCGATTGATGATGTTAACAAGAATGTGGTTAGATTTTATGTCTACTAATCATATTCAGGTTTAACCTCTAAAAATTAAACTGGAAGCCTAGACAACCTACCCATTCACTTGGGACTAAGAAACACACCAGCATTCCTTAAAACTCTGGTCAGTGACAGACTCTTCAAGGTGTATTGTGAATTCCTTACCTATTTCAGAAAGCAGTTAATCTGTAGTGATTTTGTCACACTGGTCTTTGGCAAGTCTAATTCTCGCTTCTGATGTAAAATTTCTCAGATAAACAAGGTATAACTGAATGAATTGGCATTTCAAAGTTAACCATTAAAGGCTTAAAAAGTGGAGCAAGGCACTGAAAACCAATGAAGAAAGAAAATAGTTAATGCCCTCTGTTTGCATACAACCCCTTCCTTCCGTAACCCATCACTCCTTTCTTACCAACTTACGGCTGTGTTTTAATCCATCTGCTATCCATACGCAAAGGTAAACAGAGCAAACCAATTGCTTGACTGCAAAATTAACAGTGAAAGAACTTTTCTAATATAAATACATATCATTATCTGTATTAACATAACTACTGGCCTACAATACTACTACTTTTGTCACTGAATTAGTGTACCTTCTTGCATGACCTAGAAATTGGAAAGAAGTGTTTACAAAAAGCTCTTTTAGGTCATGTTTGTGACTTTGTGGTAGGTACTCATATATTGGTGCCCACTGTGAAGGAGATGCTTTTATATGTTGCTGGAGAGTGACCGTAAAACAAGGTTTTTGAAGGTCTGTAAGTAGGGCGAGGCAGATAGATTTTTATTTAGGAGCCAAACTTACTGGTTTTCCAAATTACTACTCAGGTTGCCTGACATCTACTTCCTCGTAATATCAACTCATTCTGCTTTCACTATATAAAAGCATCCAGTGTGTCACATGGGAGGTCTATCCCTGAGCTGTAAGTGTTAATCAATGATGTGTTATTATCACAAGCATTTTTTTTTAGAGGGAACTGTCTACATTTCACTGTTGGAGAGGTCCCTAGGCAGAATTATGGGAAAAATGGAATCACCTCTAAATAGACATGAACTAGAGGTGATAAAACACAAGTCAAAAAGGTTCAAAGGTTAAAACAGCATTAAAAAACCCCATAGAGACTGAATTTCTGGTATCGGTAGATGTCTCTGTCAGAAGCAGAAAAACAGAGCAAATGTGCCCAAGAAGTAGGTCTGGTCTCTGAGATCTTCTTAAGATCTAGTACACCCATGACATTTTAATAACATGATACTCATTCTCAATTTGTTGTCCTGGTATTGCATCAAGTAGCTGAAGAACTCTTCATGGTTTCCTGTTACAATCACATCAGCGACAAGTGCATCCAAGACTGTTGGCATTTTCTAAGGAAATGAGGGAAAGAGGGTAAGTCACAGACTGCCCTTACCTCAAAGACAGATATAGCATTCAACAAATGTTGACTTTTATAATACTCCTTTATATTTTCTAACACTCCTCAACCCAGCATTAAAAATGTATTTCAACAGAGAGTTAATTCAACTATTTTAACATACAAAAGATATTTAATAGACATTTGTGTAACCTCTGGTTAGTGAAACAGGCTTAGCAGGAAGCCTTCCTTTAGCACTGTTTTTGAGATATGGATCACTCGGGTATCTTTTCTGACAGCTCGACTTGTTACTGCTGTCCTGATGTGTCTCCCTCCTTGTTGCTATGATTTCAGGGCACACATGATGTGGAGGTGAGCCAGTTGGAGTGGCACATAAACTGAGGGCTACTCCTGATCTCAGAGTGAACTACCAAGCTAAACACATTCCTCTTTGCTGTTGCTGTGAACTATAATTTTTCTAACCTTCCTGCACCATCCATACAGCTTAGAGGCGGGAAATGCTTTAACCTTTCCATGTCAGTCTGTGCCACAGATCAGATCTTCTGCTTGCCCTGGACTCCAGGAGAAGTACAGTGTTTCAAGCTTTAGAAGCATGTAATTGCTTCCGAAACTGCAGAAGGACAGGACTGTTTACACCTGTTTGCACAACCACATTCAGTTCTGAAGATGGAATACACATTAATAGCTTACTACCATTAAAAAATGGATATCAGACAGACTGATACATAGATACAGGCTCTATGGCATTACCTATATTTTCCTGTCTTGAATAACCAGGCAAACAGGAGTGTTTGGTGTCCTGAGGATTTGGTTACAGGAGGCGCACATTGCATAATCCACAGTATTAGGGTTTATAGTGTTGGTGCAAGCCCCTTTCAGCACATGATGAGAAAAAGCTGCCAGTGATGGGGCACCAGTTCCAAAGTTTGCTGGGAGATATACCATCTCTCAGAAGAATTTATTTGTTTCTTCATTTAGATGAAGGGTCCTTTAGTTACTTCTGAGAACCCTATTCTATCCTTCTGCATTTTAAACAGTTCTAAATGAAAGTCACTGTTACCAAATGTCCTGTAGCCTCATCTGATCTCAAATGTAACAGCACTTCCTCAGTGTCAAAGCATGAACTTCAGCCCAGCTGGGTAGTACTCCTTCAAGCAACACAAATGCCTGAATATCAGAAGTACTGTCAAATAATAAACCCTCTGCCTTTAAGGGTGGTTCATTTGGCATTAAACAGACTTTTCAGCTAATAAATTTCTAGTGTTGCAAGAATAATGGCCTTTTTAATCTTAGCAACAGTAATTAAACAGACATTTGTTATTAATGATGTTGTTAATGGCAGCAGATATTGAATTTTCACTGTAGATATAGAGTTGTATAGTGATTTTTGAAGGGTTTTATTAACTTGATTGGGCAATGAAGCTAAAAACTTGTATTTTTTTTTCCTGCTGCTTCTGAAGGTGTTGATTTTCTCTGTGTTGTGAAGCAACTTCTTTGCTTTCTTTTAGTTCATATTCTTGGCTTCATTTTCCTTTGTTTACCAGTATGACAGCAAAAGGACCAAATTCTGTTTACTTTCACTCTTGGATTGCCTGGCAGGAGTTTTGCCAAAGGGATGTGGCAGTGACTTCTTCTGCAGTCCTTCTTCAATGCTTGCTGAGGGTTCCTATCTGTGTTTCATCCCAGGGAAATACGATGTTACATACTACATTTTTATATGTCCAGCTAAAAATCCTGGCTTTCCAGCTCAGATTAAAGAAACTCTTTTTGACTCTTGAATCCAGAGTCAGCCAAGAAAGCAGACATAATACCTTCTCTCTGTTTGTTTGTCTTTTTTTTCCTATTGCCTTATATTCTCTTCCTTATCTTCTTGGTGCCATGCAAGGTATGGAGAGGGACAGTAAGTTAAAGTCTGAAGCTCATATTTCATGTGCCAGACCATTAACGAAGTCTCTGCTTCAGAGCATTGCTCTAAACTGGGGACAATGCCAGTTTTTTCTCTCCTCTGAGTCAATACAAACCCTCTCAGGAGGGTTTTGATACACATTTTCCATCAAAGAATTGCTCAGCTTTGCTCAGTAACGTGAAACAGTTCATAACTGTGGAGAAGATGCCTTCAATCTACTTCCTTTCTTATACATAAATTTTTAGTATTATGGCTTCAGATAATCCTGCTTCAGACTTCCTGCTCCATGCTTTACACAGCTTTCTCTTGATTTTCAGCAACCACCAGTGGCTAACTGAACTCACATCTCATGTATTTTCTTATCATCCTTTACCACTTCTAGGACCAATGCTAAATAAAATGTGGGTTTATTACAATGGGGGATTCTAAGCCCTTCCTGATGAAAAGACAGAATAATAACTTTTCCATGAAATGAAGAACTTTTCTGACCAGGCTTACAAAGAGCTTTTGCAGTGGCATGGGACCCTGTATCACTCCTTGTGTCTTCCACATCTTAATTTCTCCTGAGAAAAATGCTTGAAAAAAGCATTAAAGAATCCACTGAACTCTAGAGACCAGATTTTTTCTGCTTTTGGATTGTGTCTGTCAGTGGACGCTTTCCAAGCTCTCATGTTTCTGTGAATTCCAGTTTACACCTTTTAAAAGCGCTCCTTCTGGCTTGGTTTGCTGCCCTCCAGGGCTTGGTGTCAGCTTGGAGCCTGTTTCAAATCACAAGCTTAACCTGCCTTTGCTGCCTCTTCCAAGTACTACTTTACACTAAAAAGACAGGAAAAAAACCAAACCAAACAAAAAAGCCCTGGCATCAGTTGCTAATTTCCCTTCCTCTGTCAAGATTATGCTAGTAGCTCTGAGTAATTTGGTCTCATTTTCTCAAGGGAGTAGTACTGAAATAATCCAGTATTTGTTTTTATAAATATTCTCACAGTGCTGCAATGTTTTGGAGACTTCCTGGGATGTTTCTAGTTTTTTCACAGGCTAAAAGGCCATTCTCAGAGGTAGGTCCTTCATGTAAACCTAAAAATGGCACTTTCCCACAATACAGCTTATCAGGAAGTTTAAAGTTCAATAGCCCTCTCTTGCTCTCTATCCCTGTCTCACACACATGAAAGTAAAAAATAAAAAATGAAGGGGCTGTTCCAGTTCTGCTGAGAGTTGCCTTTCAATCATTTCATTTTTGTGTGCTGTCTGATCGTGATAATGCAATGGGATCAGTGATGATCTGAGGGCAGAAGCAAGGCAAATTAGAAGGAAAAAAGAGCAGCTTTTATTCAATAAATTTTGTCTCATCCATGTAGTAGCTAGTGAGGGAAAATGAGATGCTCTCAGCTTTCCTCATGCTTTGGATTTATGGAAATACTCCTCTATGGGCATAGGCATGAGATTACTTTCTGTACCAAGGCACTAAAACTAGAATGACTTGATTCTGCTATATCTAAAATGCATGCTGCATAACTTTTTGTACTCTGAGGATGTGATTTCCAAAACTGATTTGGTTTTAATTGCTATTGCTTTCTTTTAATCTCATTGTTATTGCCAATATACTGTTGAATTTGGGGATGATCAGGTTAGAGGTGGACATATTTAGGCAAAGACTTGGTCTTCCTGTCCTTCATTTCTCATGTTAAAGAATGAGTCTACTTTTGTGGCATAAATGCTGGTTTCAGGATCACAGAGAGAGTTTCCTTTACCAGTGCTTTGTGCAAGATCTCATTGCACTGCAGATGCATAGGAAAGAGGTGGCTCCTTGCTTTCTCAAAGTTTCAGTCCTGTTTTTTGTTTGATCACCTATTTCCATCCCAGGGACCCTTGCTATTAAGATTGTTGTTAAACTAAATTGTCTTGCTGGCATTGTGTTCTGACAAACAATTTACACCTCTGTAAACTGATTAATGCAGTGGTTTTTGTCTTAACAGCAAAACCTTGTATCACATTTTAAAGAACAGCTAAGGAGAACTTTTCGTGTGCCCAGAGAAACAGATCTGTCTGGTGAGGCTAAGGAAGCTGGAACAGGAATTATCTAAAATAGAAAAGGTTTGAGTATGCAATCCTTTCAGACATCTAAAGGCCTGCAGACCCCCTAAGTCTGGAAACAAATTATCTTATTACAAATATTTCTTGTAAAACAGAAGTGGCAGAATGAAAGCAGGAATCCAACTTTTTTCTCCAGTAGATTACAGCACCCTACAAACCATTTGGAAGAGGGGAGAGAGATCACACACTTTTGGGGTTGTGTGCAACGGACATTATAGAAAGGGGATGTGAAAAAAATGAAGAATTTTAAACCTCTGACAGCCATTATCCAATACCAAAATCAGCAGCTGCTGGCACAAAGCTGGCATTGCAATAGTCAAAACTTGGAAGAGATGAAGCAACCCACAAGAAATGGGTTTTGCCACCTTGAGTAGTAATTCACTAGGAAATAGTGAGTAAAACTAGCACAGCTCAAAGTGAAAACCTCTAAACCCTAAATTTGTCCCAGTTACATCCCTTCTTCAAGGTGGAGACAGATAAGGGAAAACTGCAGGGTAACTGGCTACAATAGGAATAGAGGTGAAAAGTCATAAAGAGCTTCAGGACAAGGGTGAGACAATAGACACAAGAGTAAGGTAGCAAGAAATGCTAAATAGACCTTTGACAAAGGTGGCAACCATACCCAGATGAACTTGAAAATAGCTGCCATTTTGGTACACTAAATAGCCAAGAAAATTGAGTAATAGCTTCAGATACTGATGCCATGATGATTTTTTGCCTTTTCTTTTATATATCTTTTATATACCCTTTCATATAGCTTTTATGTATTCTCAGTGCTTTTAGCATGCATACTTGTAATTCCTTAAGTCCAATAATTTAGCATAGTCCTAATATTCCATTAAGCCAGGAGACCAAACATCCTGGAAACCTCGCAGTTGGAGGCCAGAAAGCTCTATGCTATCCTGAGAAACCAAGGTCCTTTCTAGAACACATCCTGTAAACTAAGATAGGCCCATCCAGGGAGGAATTCCTGGGGATAGGGGAATATCATGCTATTCATTTAAGCCTCTCATTGGGGAATTTCTGATAGATATGCTAATTTGCAAGGTCTATAAATTGTATATGCAACTTATCGTGTGTGTGTATTTCGGTGCATTCCACCTGGAAGAAGTGCTGCACCTTAGGGATCCTTAAATAAATACTGAGGTAAAAACCCCTTTTTCCCTTAACCATGTCTGGGTCTTAGTTCTAAGAACAGGGAAAGGCAACAATACCAGGAAAAAACTAAATTCAGGACACAAACTTTCATGGTTACCAATTCCGCTTTGTAATATTCTGAGTACAAAGCATCAAACTAAGCAACTGAAGAGAGATAAGCAATAGATTATGTCTTCCAGTTAGAGTAAGCAGCATGCCTAATCTCTTCTAAATTCAGAGAATTTTTAATATTTATTAAGAGAATTTATCTTTCTGAATTGTACCTGTCTTGAAGTTCTATATGTGTCTAGTTTCAGGTAGCCATGCAGGTCTTTCCACAGACAGGACATGACAAAGGTATCTCCACAAGTCACTTCTTTCACAGACCCATCTTGTCTGAGGAGAAAGCCACCAGAGCTGCTGTACTTTTTTTTGATTTATTGAAATGGTTTTGCAATGGTAACTACAAGCCAAAGAAATATACTCCGCTGTCAGGCACTCAGTGGAAAAATTAAAAATAGAATTTAAAAAATCAAGTGAAAAACAAACTTTCAAAATGTCTTCCTAAATATGTCCATAGTTCTGCTTAACAAAAATAAAAATTCTATTTTTTGTCAATAATTTAAAAATATTTCTTCCTGAACTTTCCCAAGTCTTGGCAAACTCCAGAGGTAACACCTCGAGTATCTGTGTCTCCAGGTCTGGCTAGTCCGTGGCCTGGGACTTGAGAGAGCTTGGTCTCTTTAGCAGTATAGCAGGTGAACAGGCAGAAAATCACATGGGATAGTTTTAGAAGCCTTCCTGAGTAAGAGATTTTCAAAAATGGCACAGCTCCAGTTTTCTTGGCTTCAACAAGAACTTCATTAAAATCAACTGTTCCCATGATCAGCTACATTTTGACAAGTCAACATTTTCCAGAGGGAAAAAGAAAAACAAAGACATTCAGTTGGAGTAATTTCTAGTAACAAACATGGGATAATAAACTGGAGAGAAGCTTAGCAGTGGATATCCAACACAGCACTAGGCTGAGCATGAAGGTCTACCACATCAGGTGTAGTTTGCTCAACTCTTGTCTTGATGCTTATCTGTTTTCTGTCCCTAAATCCTTTCAGGAAATAGTAAGGAAATAATATTTTGCTTCTTGATGGCCTTTGTTTCCATGTCTTCTATGTAGTTTTAAAAAAATGATGTAAACTTGTAGGTTAAAGGGAGAGGCTTCTTCATCTTCCTCTTCATCCCTTTCTTGGTACTGTTTTGTGCACTGAAGTGCCAAGCCATGTATTTTTTGTTGTTCTTGTTGTAATGTACAAATGCCTAACTAGAGTTGCTCCATACACTTAGTGTCCTAGTACTTTAGTTGATGAAAACAGAACCTCTCATCAAGGCTACATGAATTTCTAAAATATATATTTTGAGAAATAGGAGTCAGATGTTCTGTGCATTATTGGTCTCTGACAAAGAGGAGGTAAAGTAAATACTGTTCCTTAGAAAGCTGAACGATAAGCCATTTCCAGCTGTTCTCTCAGGTGAAGCTCTTGATCAGTAATCCTGGTAGAGGTAATTATGAATACATTCAAAGGCAATTATAACAGAAACCTATTTTATGTGTATGTATTTATGATAGTATAAGTAACTTTGGAGAGGTTACCAGAGAAATAAACATCTAAGCTTGATTTCAAGCTGCTGTTACTGCAAAATGAAAAAAACTTGCCATAATATAGAGATCCCTGGCACATCCAGGTGTTCTCATCTCTTGCAAATTTTTATTTTCCGTAGCTGAGAAAGCAGCCCTTCTTTGGGAACAAAACCAAAGGATTTGGCTGAATTTGCATCTAAACTCATCCACCATTCTCTGCTGTCAGCTCTGTCACGGATGATATTCCCTTCCTTCTTAACATATTTGGGAGAAAGAAAAAGGAAATTTTCCTTGCAAAGTCTGGATGCAAAATGGTATATCAAGAACACTGATTTAGAAACTATTCTTGACCTGAAATTTGCCTCCTTTTCTCTCAAGGTCTCAAAGTCACATTCTAAGTGTCTGCTTAGAAAGGATTTGCTTTCTTCCCCATGCCATGACTTAAAAGACAATTAGATTTGCAATTATTCATCTTATGGTAGCATATTTGATACTTCCCCATAATATTGAAAGACAATTTTATAAGAGAATGAGGTAATCCCAACAGTGCATCTGCTGCAATGGAAAAGGATAGACAAAAGTGTGGGTGAGGGGTGTATTGCATTATTGCATATTACGTTATTGTTATTTCAGATAGGGAGTCGAGGAAAAAAGAGACGAAATAACTTGACTTAAACCACACAGGAAATCTGTGATAGACATGAGAATCAAACACAGATCTCCCAACCCTCAGCCTGGTTCTCCAGCCATTAAGCCATTGTTCCTCTCTCCCTTGTCTTCTAATTGGATCCATATGCATCTTTGGTTGACTTCTGCTAAGTATTACGCCTGTAGGTAAAAACCCCTCATACTTTTTTCTTCAGTGCTGATACTAAACTTTAATAAGTAGAGTATCCTTCCACTTCTTTTTTTCCCTGATGCCTGACAATAATGGCTCAGTAATTACTGAACTAATATTATCAATTCCAACAGATATCACATTTATTACCAGAAAATGCTGTGTTGCTGTTCATCAGTTAGGAATGTGTATAATTGAAACACTAAAATGAAGTCTGTATGAATATGTGTGATTCATCATGAATTCTGCATGCCCTACACTAACTGTTCTCTTAATTAAGTTGTCAAATAGAAAACTTATGATTATTGCAACAGCATATTTTGTAGAAGTTCTTTTCTACCCTCATATAAGGCTTGAATTAGTAGAAACATCACAAGGATTAAATGTGTGGATTGTGCACCCTTGTCTTATTAAAAAGAGATTTTCCTGTCCTGCATGATTGTTTTTAACCTGTTCTGCAGGATCTTCTACGAAAATTGAACATGAGATTGAACTCACTCACTACTTTTTTCTGTCCCTTCCTACGTGCAAATAGCAATTCGTTTTCTACCAGAAACTTACATTACAGACCTACTAGAATATTTAGCTGGGTAAATCAAGACTGTGGTGATAGAGACACAGGAACAGCACTGTTTCACTGGCCTGTTTGGTGCAGTTTGAGTTCCAGCCTGGATCTCGACTGGTGCTCAGAGCCCAGTCCATCTGTGACCTCATGACTTCTACACTCAGGATATCTCAGGTGTTTTGGGCGCTGGTCTTGAAACAACTAAACCTCTTCAAACTAGAGGTTCAGGCAGTGCTGGGTTTGGCTGCGCTCTTCATTCTTGTGTGACAGATAAAATGAGCACTGTGCTTTTCACTTTCATGCCTTCTCAAGGGGGAATCAGAGACACCAAAGCGAAGACCCATCTGCTCTGCATGTGCAGTAATGTAGTGCTGTATTTCCCCACTCCTCTTCTTACTAAATGCCTGCCCTTCCCACCTTGTCCTCCCTTCCCTGCCCCTAGTCTTGGATACTCCCTCGGGTTATCCCTATTGGTTCTGCTACCCAACTCCGCCCATGTACCGTCCCTGTGCCCTGAGACCATTAGTCCATGTGCTCTCTCCGCCCCCCTTGTCCCCATATAAAACCCCAGACTCCATGCCATGTGCTCTCTCTGCCTTTAGGAACCAAGCGTGTCAACATGTGAATAAAGTTCCCCTGTGGTCCCCCATGCGGAAACTCTTCTCGCCTCCTTTATCGCCACGGTATTGTGGAGCCGACACCTAGCCAGAGCATGAGCGCGAGGCAGCTCAGAAGGGCTATGGGAAGCGGAACAGCCGCTCTCCCCGATAAAGCCTCGCAGCACTCTCCAGGAAGGTTTGCAGCTTGCCATGCCAATGCAGAAACTACAGACCGCAACACAGTAAAAATAACACAGCCCTTTTCCTAATTGGTTCCCACACTGCATTTCAGTGGTGCTTGTTTGTAGGCAGCTTGTGAAGCACCTTGCTGTGCTCATCCTCTTGCTAGTCATAAAAGATAGTGCTTTAAAAGCATACTCGTTCACTTTTTATGCAAGAACCTGAGTCATTTAGAATATTTACATTTTCTACCATAAAGCAACAACAACCTCCAGTGGGCCATTATCCAGGCAGGAAATGCACAGAAGGGTTTGGGAAGAGAGCTCAACCTCTTAAGCCAAGCCAGGCAGCCCCGGATGCAGGTGTGATGAGCTTTCAACCGGGGGTGCTGTGGTCAGCCCTGACTTTACCTTGTCTGCTCCACCACCAATTGTCTCTTGGTCATTCATCCTCTGTTTGTGGTTATTTTGCTTGTAATTTCTTATACGAAGATAGCACCCAAATGACAGAAAAATGCCAGTTTCGTTCATTAAGACTGGGGCAGCAGGCATAGCACAGAAAGAGACTTCCTTCCTCTTACAGCAATGTTCTGGGGTGTCCTGGGGTGCAACACTTACATAGTGTTGCAGAGGAAAGTTGTGCTTTCTATTGTCCTTGTTCTTTATGACCAATAAGGAACTTTATGCAGAAGTTTTCATTCTTCAGAAATGTGTCGGTGAGCCAAGATTTTTTCTCCAAGAATAAAGTTCTGGAGAACTTTATTAAATCTGAATATAGCACAACAGTATGATACTGTATTCCCTATCGTCTGCCCTATGCCAGACATGAATCCTGTACCTTTCTGTGTCTTTAAGCTGGGTCCAAGAAAAAGGGAGGAAAAAACCCCAAGCAGTTTTGTGTTCAAGGAC
>VZTD01003611.1:0-33211 GCA_013397725.1 Rhagologus leucostigma
GAGGATCCCTGGAAGAGAGAGGGTTGAGGCAGGTCAGGGCTGTGGGGGTGCGAAGAACAGTGATGCAGGAGGGCAAGGGAGTGTGGAGGCTGTAGTGGGGCTGTGGGGAGGCGTGAGGGCTGCTGAGGCTGGGGCCCAGCGTGCTGGAAGAGAGGGGCCAAAGGGGTCTGGAGCAGGAGGTTCAGGGTCTTGAGACTCACCTGTTATCGGTAGGAGGAGAAGTAGAAGGTGTGAGGAGAAGGGGGTGTGGGAGAGGGGCACTGGGCCGTCTTTTATGCTGGTTGTGGAGAGGCGGGACAGCCTTGTCACATGGTCTTGGGGCACTTTGCAGGCAGCAGCTCTTGGCTGGCCAAGGCTTGTGAGTAATGATTTGGGGAGTGTTTTCCCTTCTGCAACTGCATAATTCCATGTCCTGCTCTTGAAGCCACGTCCATGTTTCCTCGGTGGCAACTTTTAATTGGAAGTTGGTATTTGGGAGGATTTGATTATTAAATTTGTCTTAGGGAGGGCTGAATAAGCAACCAGAGCCCAGGAGAGTTGCAATGTCATCAGTGAGGTCACTTTGTGGCACTGGTGTGCTGTGTTTTGTCAGTACCTTGTGAAGACTGGGCTCCTCTTCTGTGCCACTGGATGTCCATCAGTCATTGTGTTGCACCCCAGAATGCTGCGGAAGCTGCTGATCTCCTGGGGAGGTCACTGTGTATTAGCTTGGCAAGGTCCTGGTGCACGGGAGAGCTTCCTGATGGATGCAAGAGAGCTCATGGCTTTGCGTCTTGAATGGGATCAAGGGAGAGTATCTGGAAAAGCAGAGGCTGTTCAGGCTGAACTAGTTCCATTATTATGGCCTGTTTGGAATTCTCAACTTTACGTGATAACCTACTCTGCCAATTAAAGTGTATTCCTTGACCTCATTCAGAAAGCCATGAAACAAACAAGAAACAGGTGCCCAGGCAGGTCTGTGATGTCAGTTGTCTTATTCCACATTCAATCATAGGGTTTCATAACTCATATCCTTCAAGGCTGAACATTGTGTGCCTGTGAGCAAAACCCAGTAATTACTAGTGTCAGCTCAGCAAGATCGTCTTCCGTTCTCTGTCATGGTGCGGACGTTCAGTTTTGGAATTCTATGATTCCACATCCTTCTCTTGAGTCTGCGGCCATCTGACCTGGACGGCAGCTTTTAAATGTGATTGTTAAAGGTTAGAGACTAGTATTGATGGTGCGTGTCAGGGCGGGCTGAAGACATTAGCTTCAAAGCTTGGGAGAGGTGGGGTGTCATCACCTATGTCACCCGGTGATACTGATGTCTTGTGGTTTGTGTGTGTGTTGTGAAGAGGGGACTCATTCCCTCCCAGACGTGTCAGGCTGGTCTGGGCTTTGCAGGTGTTCTGGGGCTGAGGGGCTGCTCCTTCCAGTGCATGCACTCCCTGCCTACCTTGGTTCCATCCCTCCAGCCCAGTCTATATGCCAGGCCTTTCCCGATGGAGATAAGAAAGCAATCCCTGTGATTTATGAGGGTCACCCAAGCTCTCCAAAGTCCTGTGTCAGTTGATCTGTAGCAGTCATCTCAGCTGGGCCCAGCATGGTCACACTGTGGGGTCCCAGTGCTGGGCTCAAACTCACACATGGAAAGGAAAACTGGGGAAGGATAAGGAGAACAAGACAAGTGAGAAGAAGCTGAAGGAACTGGGGATGTTCCATTTTCAGAAAAAGAGGACTGACCTTATTGCGCTCTGGAACTGTCTGAATGGAATTGTTTAACAGCAGTCTTGTCTCCCTTTTATCAAGGCATAGAGAAGAAGGAATGGGCTTAAGTTGCCCCAGCAGAGGTTTAGTTTCCTTTTTGGGAAATTTAATTTACGAAAATGCAGGGCCGGCAAGATACTGAAACAGCTGGAGAATCTGTCGTAGAAGAGAGGCTGGGAGAGCCAGGACCCCCAGGAATCAATGATGGACAGTGGAGTGTCATCAGTGCATGAAAATCCCTAATGGCAGGGCATGAAGTTGAGGGAGCCTGTTTATTCACAGCAGTGCAACTGCGCAGGAAATGAGGGCAAGGACACAAGTGAAAACAGATGTAATTCCATGGGCGAAAAAGGGGAGAATTTTTCAGTGTGAGGATGGACAGAGAGTGGAAGAGGTAGTGGAGTCTCTGTCAGGGGAGAGCCAAACTTGAACTGTCCATGGTTCTGGAAATCCTGCTCTTGTTAGTCTTTCTTGAGCAGAGGGGAATGAAGCACTTGCACCCCAGAGTTTCCATGCAAATGGATGATTTTGTGACTCTGCTGAGAGGGTCCAGGAGTTCTGCTGGGAAGAGAGTTTGTCAAGTGTGTGCTGGCATGGAGAGACTTTACCAGAGCTGAACTCAGGACAGCATTAATGTGTCAAAGCCTTTGTTGTAGCGGGTGATGAGCTTGTGCCATGTTCTGGAAGGTCCTCCTGACCCCTGCTTCATGTGCCAGTCTTGGTTGTAAATGGTGGTGACATATTTGCTAAGAAAGGTGTTGTGGCCCTTTTCTGTTCACCCCACTGCCCGGCCTGGCACTGTGAGTGGTGATGATGTGAGAGCACTGGAATTCAAAAAGAGCAGACATCCTAGGCTTTGATGCAGGCAGACTTTATTGAGGCAAAAGATTGAAAAGACAAGAGAAACAAGTGGAAGGAATCTAGTGTTTCATGAAAGCAGGGCGACCATCAGCCGAGGTGCTTTGCTTGCAGGAGCTGTTGCCAGAGCCCTGAGCTGGTGGTGCTGAGGGTGGTGCCGAGGGCCCTTAGCAGGTGTAGCCGCCCCTTCTGCCGTAGCAGCCCAGGCCTCCCAGCCCATAGCCATAGCCCAGCCCATAGCCAAGGCCAAAGCCAAAGCCACCAGAGATGGGCTGTCCCTGGGCACTGAGTTCACTCCCGACAGCAGCCGAGGAGGTGGATCCGACAGCGGTGTTCTGGGGGAAGGAGGTCATGATGGGTCCTGGCAGGGTGATCAGCACGGGGGAAGGGTTGATGACAACACTGGAATCCTGGCACTGCAGGGCACAGGGCTCGTTGCAGCTGTTGGCCAGCGGGGTGGGTCCGCAGGGTCGGCAGCGGTCGTAGCAGGCCATGGATGTGTTGTGGAGGATCTCTGGAAGAGAGGGGTGTGAGACAGGTCAGGGCTGTGGGGGTGCAAGGGGCAGCGATGCAGGAGGGTGAGGGAGTGTGGAGGTTGTTATGGGGCTGTGGGGAGGTGTGAGGGCTGCTGAGGCTGGGTTTGACTATGCTGGAAGGGAGGGGCCTAGGCAGCAAGGGTATGAGGTTCAGGGTCTTGAGGCTCACCTTGTTGTCAGCACAGGAGTAGGAGAAGATGTGAAAAGAAGTGTGTGAGGGAGAGCAGCACTGGGCCACCTTTTATGCTGGTCATGGAGAGGCGGGACAGCCTTGGGCCCTGCCCTTGGGTCATTTTGCAGGCAGCAGGTCTTTGCTGGCCCATCCTGGCAAGTCATGAATTTGGGAGTGTTTTCCTTCCTGCAATTTGGCAGTGTCATGTCCTGCTCTAAGGAGATTGTCCATCTGACCCTGGCAACAGTTTTAAAGTGGGAGCTGGTATTCGCGTGCATTGGCATGAAAGATGTGTTTCAGGGAATCCAGAATATGCAACAAAAGCCTAGGAAAAATATGGGTGTCATCAGTGTGGTCAACTCATGGCGCTTGTGTGGTTTAGTTTGTGGGTGCGTTGTGAAGAAGTGCCCCATTCCATCACAGCCCTGTCAGGCTGGTCTGGGCTTTGCAGCTGTGCCGTGCATGAGGAGCTGTTCCTTCCATCACGGTCATTCTTACTTTAAAGTGTGAGTATTTGAGACCAAAGGTTGGTGTTGATGGCGCGTGTCAAAGGGGACTGAAGACATGACCAAAAATGGAGAGCTGAAGTGTCATCAGTGAGGTCACCCACGGAACTCATGGTTTTGGGTTTGTGGATGTGTTGTAAAGAGGGGCCCCATACTCTCCTGGCTCTGTCAGGCTGGCCTGGGCTTTGCATCTGTGCCAGGTGTGAGCACCTGGACTCTTCCATTCTATGTGGGCAGTGGGACTGTTACCCCTGATCGAGCTGGCAGATGATGGAATGGCTGAGGCACCTCTTGGTTGTGCCACCATAGAGAATGAGAGTTAAAGGAATTTCCTGAAGTTCAAGCAAGGGAAATGTGAAGTTCTGCATCTGGGCAGGAATAGCAGTGGGCCCTGGGTCATGCTGTGGGCTAAGAGTCTGGAAAGCAGCTTTGCTGAGCATGATGCTGTGGTGCTGGGGGAGAACAAAGGGACCACAAGATTGCAATGAAGCTTTAGTTGAAAAGGTGTCACCAGTATCCAAGACAGATTTCAGACAATTATTGCCATGAAGTTGGGAGAGGTGGTCCATCCTCTCTTTAGAGCACTAATGGGGTCCCATGTGGTGTGGTTTGGCTAGTTCTGGGCTCTCCAGAACTGGGGAGCTCCTCTGTGGAAGAAGCCCGCGGACTTAGTGAAACAAAACCAGTTCATGGCCAACAAGATTCTAAAGGCACTGGGGGATCTTTCACAGATGAGAGATTGGGAGTGCTGGGACTCCCAGGAAACAAGGATGGAGTGGGGGATGTCATCAGTGTGTGCAAATCCCTGGTGGCAGGGAATGAAGATGAGGGATCACAGCTGATCTCAGCAGTGCACATATGAAGGATATTAGGGCAATGGCACATGTGAAAACAGATGGAATTCCATGGGCAAGGCAGAGAAGCATTTCTCAGTGAGAGTGTGGTCACAGAACGGAAGAGGTGGTGGAGTTTCTGTCATGGGAGAGCCACAACTGGAAGTGTCCATGGTGCTGGAAATCCTGCTCGTTGGTCTTACTTGAGCAGAAGGGAATGAAGCTCTTGCTTCATTCAGAGTTCCTCTCAAATTGTACGATTTTGTGACTGTTTACTGGGAGGGTTTGAGAATCCAGCTGGGGAAGAGAGTTTGTCAAGTGTGTATTGGCATGGAGTGACTGTATCAGAACCATGAACAGGAGAGCACTGATGTGTCAAAGTCTTTGGTATATCAGGTGATGGATGTGCTTGTGACATGTTCTGTAAGGTCACCCCAGAACCCTGCTTCCTTTGCCATTCTGGTGATTGCTGGTGGGGACATATGTCCTAAGAATCATGTTCTGGCCCTTTTCCAACTAGGCCAATGGCCTCTTGAGACCTCATACTGTGCTGGGTGATGATGTGAGACAATTTGAAATCAAAAAAAAGAGGAGACATCTCAGGCTCTGATGCAGGAAAATTTTATTGAGGGAAAAGACTGAAGAGACAGGAGAAAAAAAGTGGAAGGCACTTGGTGCAAGTTGCAATTAGGGCAACCATCAGCTGAGGTGCTTTGCGTGCAGCAGCTATTGCCAGAACCCCAAGCCAGTGCACCAATGGTCCTTAGCAGGTGTAGCAGCCCCTTCTGCCATAGCAGCCCAGGCCGCCCAGCCCATAGCCATAGCCCAGGCCATAGCCAAGGCCATAGCCAAAGCCACCAAATCCACCAGAGATGGGCTGTCCCTGCACACTGAGTTCACTCCCAACAGCAGCCGAGGAGGTGGATCCGACGGCGGTGTTCTGGGGCAAAGAGGTCATGATGGGTCCTGGCAGAGTGATCAGCACAGGGGAAGGGTTGATGACAACGTGAGAGTCCTGGCATTGCAGGGCACAGGGCTCATTGCAGCTGTTGGCCAGCGGGGTGGGTCCACAGGGGCGGCAGACGTCGTAGCAGGACATGGCTTTGGTGTGGAAGGTACCTGAAAGAGAGGGCTGTGAGACAGCATAGGGAGGTGGGGGTATGAGGGGAGATGGAGTGTGGAGGCTGTTGTGGGGCTGTGAGGAGGCGTGAGGGCTGCAGAGGCTGGGGCCCAGCATGCTGGAAGAGAGGGGCCAGAGGTGCAGGAGCAGAAGGAGCAGAGGCTTGAGGCTCACCTTGTTGTTGGCAGGAGCAGGAGGAGAAGGTGTGAGGAGAAGTGTGTGAGGGAGAGAGGCTCTGGGCTGTCTTTTATGCTGGTTGTGGAGGGGCGGGACAGCCTTGTCCTATGGCCTTGGCGCATTCTGCAGGCATCAGCTCTTGCCTGGCCAAGTCTGGTGAGTCATGATGCGGGGAGTATTTTCCTTCCTGCAATTCTGCAATTCCATGTCTTTCCCTTAAGGCTGTGTCCATCTGACCTTGGCGGCTGCTTTAAAGTCAGAGCTGATATTTGGGAGGATTTGATTGTTCAGTGTGTGTCAGTGAGGACTGAATAAACAAAAGAGTCCCAGAGAACTGCAATGTCATCAGTGAGGTCATTTTGTGGAACTCATGTGCTGTGTTTTGTGGATGCCTTGTGAAGACTGGGCTCCTCTTTTGTCCCCCTGAATGTCCATCAGTCATTGTGTTGTACCCAGGAATGCTGAGGGAGCTGCTGATGTCCTGGGGAGGTCACTCTGCAATCACTTGGCAAGGTCCTGGTGCCTGCGAGCAGTTCCTGAACAATGAAAGGGGGGTTCATCCCCTTGTGTCTTGAATAGGATCAAGGGAGAGGATCTGGAAAAGCAGAGGCTGTTCAGGCTGAACTTGTTACATTGTTACAGTCCATTTTGATTTCTCAACTTTACATGACAACGTACTTTGCCAATTAAAGTGTATTTCCTGACCTCATTCAGAAATCAAAAAACAAACAATAAACCTGGCCTGATCCCTTTTTTTCCCTGGTTGTTCTGTGACATGACTTCACTTATTCCACATTCAAGCCACAAGGTATAACTTGTAAGTCTTAATATTTTGTTCCTGTTATCAAAAACCAATAATTACTACCTGATGATCAGCAAGCCCCTCTTTCCTTTTCTGTCATGATGTGAGTGTTTCTTTATGGAATTCTATGATTCCATGTTCTGCTCTTGACTCTTTTACCTTCTGACCTTGGCAGCTGCTTTAAAGTGTGAGTTGGTATTTGGGAGGGTTTGCATGGAAGCTGAGTGTCAGGGAGGGCTGAATAAACAACCAAAGCGTTGGAGACGTGGGTTTGTCATGAGTGAGGTCGCTGTGCGACATTCACGTGCTGTGGTTTGTGGATGTGTTTTGAAGAGGAACCTCATTCCTTCCCAGCCCTGTCAGGCTGCTCTGGGACTTGCAGCTGTGCTGGAGGTGTTGCCCCTTCCCTCACATTTCATCCCTCCCCACATTGCTCCCATCTGCTTAAGCTTGACACTAGACCTGACCTTTTCTGTAGACTGTGCTCTATGGGTGTCTTGGTGCTCCTCTTGCTTTTAAGCTTTTGATATCCGGGCCCTTTTGGGCCTTTACATAGGCTGTTTGCCAACAGATGAGGCCACTTGGGATTGTCAGAAAGAGAATTAGGAGGTCGCCCAGGGTTTTTGGAGGTGAGCATTGCATGATCCCCAAAAAGCCAGGCAAGTCCAGGTCGTGCTAGTGCTCAGCATCGTGGCCTCAGCAAGGTCGGAAGGGCTGCACCTGGAGGCTTGTGGTCAGTGTTCCAGAGTCCAGACGGCAGCAAGTCCCTCGTGCTGCAGCTCAAGAGTTGGATCCACTGGGCCAACACTGAAAACCTGACAGGTGCTGGACATCTGATGGGGTTCTGTAAGGGCAGCTGCCAAGTGCTGTTCCTTGAGAGGAGTCATCCTGGGTAGGAAGGAATGTCTGGGTTTCAGCTGGAACAATAGTTTTATTCTGAGAAAAAGCCTTTGTGGTTCAGGGTTGAGAAGGAAAGGACCAGGAGGTGATCCTGTGTGGGAAAAGGGACCCCAAGTATCCAGGGTAGGATTGGGGAAAGTGTTACGACCAAGCAGGGAGAAATGGCTTTTGCTGTCTGCTCAGCACTGGAGAGGTCCCACGCGAGGTGTTGTGGGCAGTTCTGGGCTCTCCAGTGTGCAAATGAAATAGATTTAGTGAATTCAGACCATTTCAGGACAACAAGACTCCAAAGAGGCTGGAGAATCTTTCATAGAGGAGAGACTGTGAGAGCTAGAACTCCCAGTAGACAAGGATGGACGGGGGCGTGTCATCAGTGTGTGCAAATCTCTGATGGCAGGGAACGGAGTGAAGGAGCTCGGCTGTTCACAGCAGTGCACAAGTGCAGGACAAGAGGCCTTGGGTGCAAGTGAACACATACGGAATTCCTTGGGCAAAGAAGGCAAGAATCTTTCATTGTGAGGGTGGCCAAAGAGTGGAAGAGGTGGTGGAATCTCTGTCCTGAGAGAGCCAAACCTGAACTGTCCATGGTGCTGGAATTACTGCTCTTGCTTGAGCAGGGGAGTTGAAGCACTTGCACTCCAGAGTTCCTGCCCAAGAGAAAGATTTCGTGACTGTTTTAGCTGGAAGGGTTCAAGAGTTCTGCTGGGAAGAGAGTTTGTCAAGTGTGTGCTGGCATGGAAAGACTTTACTAGAGCTGTACCAAGGAGAGCATGAATATGTCCAAGGCTTTGGTGTATCAGGTAAGGCGTGTGTGACATGTTCTGGAAGGTGTCCCCTCCTCTGCTTCCCATGCCAGACTTTGTTATTAGTTGTTTTTACACATTTGTGAGGAAAGGTGTAGTTCGTCTATTCCATGTACTCCAATGTCCTTTTGAGCCGTGGAATGTGCTGGGTAAGGATGTGAGGCCATGGGAATACAAAAACAAGAGGAGGAGTCTCAGGCTTTGATGCAGGAAAACTTTATTGAGGCAAAGGAATGAAGAGGTAGGAAAAAAAAGTTGAGGGAATCCAGTGAGAGGTGCAAGTACAGCAACCATCAACCAAGGTGCTTTGCTTGCAGGACCTGTTGCCATAGCACCAATCTGGTAATGTCAGGGGTGGTGCCGAGGGCCCTTAGCAGATGTAGCCACCCCTTCTGCCATAGCAGCCCAGGCCTCCCAGCCCATAGCCATAGCCCAGCCCATAGCCAAATCCACGGCCATAGCCCAGGCCATAACCAAAGCCACCAAATCCACCAGAGATGGGCTGTCCCTGCACACTGAGTTCAGTGCCCACGGCAGCCGAGGAGGTGGATCCGACGGCGGTGTTCTGGGGGAAGGAGGTCATGATGGGTCCTGGCAGGGTGACCAGCACAGGGGAAGGGTTGATGACAACGCTGGAGTCCTGGCATTGCAGGGCACAGGGCTCATTGCAGCTGTTGGCCAGCGGGGTGGGTCCGCAGGGTCGGCAGAGGTCGTAGCAGGCCATGGGTGTGATGTGGAGGATCCCTGGAAGAGAAGGGTGTTGAGGCAGGGCAGGGCTGTGGGGGTGCGAGGAGCAGTGATGCAGGAGGGCGAGGGAGTGTGGAGGCTGTTGTGGGGCTGTGGGGAGGAGTGAGGGCTGCTGAGGCTGGGGCTGAGCGTGCTGGAAGTGAGGGGCCAGGGAGGCAGGAGGAAGAGGGTCAGGGGCTTGAGTCTTACCTTGTTGTCAGCAGGAGCAGGAGGACAAGGCGTGAGTGGAAGCGTGTGAGGGAGAGAGGCACTGGGCTGGTTTTATGCTGGTCGTGGAGGGGTGGGACCGCCTTGTTCCGTGGCCTTGGGGCATTTTGCAGGCAGCAGCTCTTGCCTGGCCCAGCCTGGTGAGTCATGATGTGGGGAGTATTTTCCTTCCTGCAATTCTGCAATTCCCTTGAGTCTGTGTTCATCTGACCTCGGCAGCAGATTTTAATTCAGAGAAATAAAGGCCAGTGCATTGGTACTGGTTTACTCTTGAATGTAGAAGGTGCAAACAAAGCCTACCGGAATCTGGGTGTTGTCTCATGTCTTCAGTTGGTCCCCCACCATTCCTCCTGGCCACACCTCTTTCGATGCAGCCTGGGATATGGTCGGTGTTCTGGGCTGAAATTTCATAAATCGATCATGAAGTGGCCATGTACACTTTGCTGTGAAAAGCTCCAGCAGTTACCAGGACAGGATTAGGAGAAGAAGTACAAACAGGTTGAGGGAGTTGACCCTCCTGTTCCCCACCACTGGTGGGGCTCCACAGTGGAACAAGGACATGGACATGGTTGACCAAGAGCAGTGCGGGGAAACCATAACATTGATGGGACTGGAGTATCCTTAAGATGAGGAGAAGCTGAGAGAGCTGGGAGATCTTTGAGGCAGGAGGCAAGAATGCAAATGGACCATGTTGTCCATATGCCATGGCATGACTTCTGTGATGACACCCCAATTCTCCCAAGCTGTGGTTGAATCTTCTACATGTCGTGACACACACCATCAACAACAACATAATGTTCTCTAATTCTTGCAACTGAAACCTACCAACAAGGTCAGACGGAGACGGCCTCAGGAACAGAACATGAAATTGCACAATTCCACAGAGGAACAACTGCACCATGACAAAGAAGTAAAGAGGAGCTCACTGGCTCTCCGTTAGTAATTACTGGGTTTTGCAGCAGAGGAACAACACATTAAGACAAGTTATAAGTTATGACACTTTGTGGCTTGAACGTGGAAAAATGTAATTGATGTCACAGACAAGTCAGGGAAAAAAGGGATTGGACTCCGTTTGTTGTTTGTTGGGTTTCTGAATGAGGTCAAGGAATACTCTTTAAATGTCACAGTATATTGTTGTGTAAATTTCAAAATACAAGTAGACCATAACAACGGAACAAGTTCAGCCTGAACAGCCTCTCGTTTTCCATATCTTCTCTCTTGATCCCATTCAAGACACAAGGAGATGAGCTCTCTTTAATCGTTCAGGAACTGCTCACAGGCACTGTGACCTTTCCTAGCTATTGCAGAGTGACCTCCCCAGGACATCAGCAGCTCCCTCAGCATTCCTGGTTGCAACACAATGACTGATGGACATCCAGTGGCACAGAAGAGGAGCCCAGTCTTCACAAGGCACCCACAAACCACAGCACATGAGTGCCACAAAGTGACCTCACTGATGACGTTGCACCTTTCCTGGGTGCTAGTTGTTTATTCAGCCCTTCCTGACACACACTGAACAGTCAAATCCTCCCAAATACCAATTCTCAATTAAAAGCTGTTGCCAAGGTCAGATGGACATGAACAGAAGAGCAGGACATGGAATTGCAGAATTCACAAAGGAGAACACTCCCCACATCATGACTCACAAGCCTGGGCCAGGCAAGAGCTGCTGCCTGCAAAATGCCCCAAGGACATGGGACGAGGCTGTCCCACCTCTCCACAACCAGCATAAAAGCCGGCCCAGTGCCTCTCTCCCTCACACACTTCTCCTCACGCCTTCTCCTCCTGTGCTGAAGACAAGGTGAGTCTCAAGACCCTGAAACTCCTGCCTCTGCCCCCTGGCCCCTCTCTTCCAGCACTCTTGGCCCAGGCCTCAGCAGCCCTCACGCCTCCCCACAGCCCCACACCCTACGGAAACACCACCCCTTGCACCCACACAGCCCTGCCCCTGTCTCACCTCCCTCTCTTCCAGGGATCCTCCACACCACACCCATGGCCTGCTACGACCTCTGCCGACCCTGCGGACCCACCCCGCTGGCCAACAGCTGCAACGAGCCCTGTGCCCTGCAATGCCAGGACTCCAGCGTCGTCATCAACCCTTCCCCTGTGCTGGTCACCCTGCCAGGACCCATCATGACCTCCTTCCCCCAGAACACCGCCGTCGGATCCACCTCCTCGGCTGCCGTGGGCACTGAACTCAGTGTGCAGGGACAGCCCATCTCTGGGGGATTTGGTGGCTTTGGCTATGGCCTTGGCTATGGCCGTGGATTTGGCTATGGGCTGGGCTATGGCTATGGGCTGGGAGGCCTGGGCTGCTACGGCAGAAGGGGCGGCTACATCTGCTAAGGGCCCTTGGCACTACCCCTGACACCAACCACCCACCGTGGGGCAGGAAGGCATTGATGATCTGGCAAAACCTCCTCCAAGCAAAGGATCTCGGCTAATGGTCACTCTACTTGTACCTCGGCTCCCTTCCGTTTGCTGCTCATGACCTTTCACTCTTCTACCTCAATAAAGTTTTCCTGCATCACAGCTTCAGATGACTCCTTCTTCTTTCTTCCCCCAAGACTCTTCCAATCTCACTTAGTACTGTGCCAGGGTTGTGAAGTCCACTGGAATGGGTGAAAAAGTGCTCCAAGACCTCTTTTAGGAATATTTCCCTATTCTACTTCCAACTGACACAGTTTGCTCTTCCAGTGCATCATCACACAAACTCTTCAGGTACTGAATCACAGGCCTGGATGCAGTAATGCAGGTCTAGCCCTGCCTCTGATAAAATCCCATCTGGGTCGTGCGTTCACTTTTGCTGGGCTTCAACAGCTCCGTGTTCCTGTGTGGAGAACAGGGATTAGTGGTGACCCACAGACTCATACTGGGACCATTGTAAGTTCCTGACCCTTATCATCTTCTAGGCCCATCTACAAATCCGCTCAAGGAGATCCATGTCTTCCTTGTCTTTGGGGGCTCAGAGTTCAACACAGAACTCTGGTCTCCGTACAGGAGAGCAGAGGGTGAGATTTCCCCTCTCTCTTGTGCTGCCCATACTGTGGGCATGAGCCCAGGACATGGAGGGTTTCTGTTTGGTGAGTGCACATGGCTGGGACACGTCCAATTCTTCATCAACCAACACCCCTAGTCCTCCTCCTCGGGACTGTTCTCAATCCCGTCATCACCTAGCCTGTATCCTGCATATTTATGATTGCTCCAATCCAATTGCAGGAGATTCTGCCCCTCTGCTCTGTTCTGGTGATACTGGAGAACTCTGTTAATCTCTGGGTTATTTGGGATTAGGAAGACAAGACTATGCTGGAGAAGATCAAGAGCACAGCCTTGAAGATGATGCAGGGCTGAACGTTTGGGACAGCCTTGGCCCATGACACTGGGACATTTTCCAGACAGAAGCTGTTGCCTGGCACAGCCTGGTGAGTCATGTGGTTGGGAGGATTTTGCTTCCCACAGCTCTGAAATTCCATGTTCTGCTCTTGAGGCTGTGTCCATCTGACCCTTGGCAACAGATTTAATGAGTTGGTATTCCTTCCAGCATTGGTGGATGAGAGAAGAGGGACCAGTATAATGTACCTGGACTTTTGCAAACTTTTGTTCCTGTGCCAGACAGCATCCTTGTGTGTAACCTGGAGAGATGTGGAGTTGATGGTTGGACCAGTTAGTGGGTAAGGAATGAGCAGGATGGTCTCACTCAAAGAGTTGTGGTCAATGGCTCCACATCCCTGTGTGGAGAACAGGGATGAGTGGTGACCCACAGAATCATACTGGAACCATTATAACTTCCCATCTTTTTCAGGAGCATGGAGAGTGGGTTTGAGTGCTCCCTTGGCAAGACTGGGGATGACACCACGGTGAGTGGTGTGGTTGCTGGTCTGAGGCAAGGGATGGCATTCAGAGGGTTCCAGACAGGATGGAGAAATGGGCTGGTATGAAGCTCATGAAGGCCAACAGGGCCAAGTGCAAGATCCTGCATCTGGATCAGAGCAAACTCAGTAATGGATATTGGATTGGTGATGAGTTGATTGAGAGCATGCCCGAGGAGAAGGACTTAGGATGTTGTTGGATGAAGAATTGGACATGACTCAGCCATGTGAATGTGCTGACAAAAAAAACCCCATGTCCTGGGCTCATTCCCACAATGTGGTCAGCAGGTGAGGGAGGATTCTGCCCCTCTGCTCCATTCTGGTGAGACTGGAGTTGTGCTTTCAGTTCCGCGACCTGAAAATAAGGGCACTATGGACCTACTTGAGCAGATTTGGAGATGGTCATGGAAGATGATGTGGGGCTGGAGTACATAGTGTCCAGCCAAGGCGAACACACTGCCCAGGATGGGCTTGTATCAGCAGTAGGGATGGACCTGCATTAGTGTAGCCAGACGTGGGATCAAGAAAGTGAAGGGTTTGTGTAGGGTTTTCGCTGTCTTGGTACTCCCTTCTGGTCGGACTTTCCAATAAAGAGTTGGGACTATCATGGTTATACATGATTTATTACTTAAAATAACAAACAAGGTATCAGTCTCAGAGTCCGTGGAGCTTGGTAACAAATCGCCATAATGGCAGATAGTCACGAGTTTCAAGGTTACACAGCGATTTATAACTTTCTGGTCCAATAAGCCATTAACACGAAACTTTGTTGTTTTGACTTGATAACCTATCACCTTTGGTTACTTTTACTGCAGTGCGTCAATTTTCTACCAATTACCTGCTAAGTCACGTACACCCATATACTTCTATTATAACATCTAAATTCTTAGCTTAAACTACAAAATCACACCACTATACTTTAAAACCCTCCACCAAATCACTCAATACACTTTCTTATTTATAGCTACAAAAACATAGGTTTGTAATTCTTCTGCTTGGAATCCCTGTCCTGTCATCACATCAGCCCAAATTGTCTCCAAGGGTTAAGGTCAAATCCATCATTGTCTGTGGAAGTTTTAACCCCTTGGTTTCCGACAGGTTTGTGGGATGCACTGGAAGAGCAAAGTGTGCCAGTGTGTGCCCGTGATGGAAGAGGAGACATCTCAGGCTGTGATATAAGAGAAATTTATTGAGGCGAAAGAACAGTGAAAGGTCACAAGCAGCAAGTGGAAGGGAGCTGGTCTGAGGTGCAATCAGGGCAACCATCAGCTGAGGTACTTTGCTTGCAGTAGGTTTGGCCAGAGCATCAATGGCTTCCTTGAACAGCCCAGCAGAGGTGCCTGATGGTGTCTGGCTTGGGAGAAGGGGTTTGCAGCAGAGGCGACTGGACAGAGCTGAAGCGGCAATTCAGGGCAGGGAGTAAGAGAAGAAAAGGAGGCAGATGGGCCATGTTTGCAGGCAGCCTGGGCTGGCCCCTTCCCTGCTGCCTTCTTCGGTGCCCTGAGAGAAGGAGCTGGAAGAGCTGAGCCCGTTTGAGAGCCTTGGCCCACAGAGGCATCCTCAATGCCTGAGATGTGTTCCAGGGAGTGGGTGGTTGGTGTCAGGGGTGGTGCTGAGGGCCCTTAGCAGATGTAGCCGCCCCTTCTGCCATAGCAACCCAGGCCTCCCAGCCCATAGCCATAGCCCAGACCATAGCCAAATCCATGGCCATAGCCAAAGCCGCCAAATCCACCAGAGATGGGCTGTCCCTGCACACTGAGTTCAGTGCCCACAGCAGCCGAGGAGGTGGATCCGACGGCGGTGTTCTGGGGGAAGGAGGTCATGATGGGTCCTGGCAGGGTAACCAGCACAGGGGAAGGGTTGATGATGACATGGGAGTCCTGGCATTGCAGGGCACAGGGCTCGTTGCAGCTGTTGGCCAGCGGGGTGGGTCCGCAGGGTCGGCAGAGGTCATAGCAGGCCATGGGTGTGGTGTGGAGGATCCCTGGAAGAGAGAGGAGTGAGGCAGGGGTTTGAGGGTGTGGGGGTGCAAGGCGTGGTAGTGCAGGAGGGCAAGGGAGTGTGGAGGCTGTAGTGGGGCTGTGGGGAGATGTGAGGGCTGCTGAGGCTGGGGCTGAGCGTGCTGGAAGAGAGGGGCCAAAGGGGTCAGGAGCAGGAGGGTCAGGGTCTTGAGGCTCACCTGATTTTAGGCACAGGAGGAGGAGGTATCAGAAGTGTGTGAGGGAGAAAGGCACTGGGCTGGTTTTATGCTGATCGTGGAGGGGCGGGACAGCCTTGCCCCATGGCCTTGGGGCATTTTGCAGGCAGCAGCTCTTGCCTGGCCCAGCCTGGTGAGTCATGAGGTGGGGAGTGTTTTCCTTCCTGATGTTCTGCAATTCCATGCCCTCCCCTTGAGGCTGTGTCCATCTCAACTTGGTGGCAGCTTTTAATTGGGAGAAATACAGGCCAATGGTATTGTTTCATGTCAGGAATGTAGAAGATGCAAAGAAAGCCCACAAGAATTTGGGTGTTTTCTCATGTCTTCAATTGACCCCTAGCCATTACTGCTGACCATACCTGTTTCTAAGCAGCCCAGGATATGATTGCTTTTCTGGGCTGAAAATTCAAATTGCTGTGTCACGTCCAGCTTTTGGTCCTCCAGAACCCCCAAATCCTTCTCTGTGAAACTGCTCTCAAGGAGTTCCTCTCTCAAGCTGTTCTCATGTCTGGGACTGCTCCAATGCAGGTGCAGAACCATGAACTTGGATTTGTTGAAGCTCAAGAGGTTCTTATGTTCTCAACTTTCCCCATGTCGCTACTGATGGGATCTCTCCATGTTCTTGTGTCAACTGCACCGCTCAGCTTCCTGGCACCTGCAAACATGCTGAGAGGGGTCTCAATCTCGCTGCTCATATATTTGATAAAGGTATTCAAGAGCATCAGTCAAAGGCAGAACCCTGAAGGACTCATCATTGGCCTCCAGCTGTACATAGAGCCATTGATCAGCACTCTCTGGCTGTTCCTCATCCACTGATTAGTCCACCTATCAAACCCATGTGTCTGCAGTTTAGAGATAAGGATGTCCTGTGGGACTGTGTTAAAGCCCTGACAGAAGTTCAGGACGACACCATTTGCCATTCTCTTGGCAACCAAAGCATTCTAGTAGAGAAGGTCCTTGTAGTCCTGCTGGGGCCTAAGTGGATCATAAGGTGGACATGTACACTTTCGAATAAAAAGCTCCAGCAGTTACCAGGACAGGATTAGGAGAAGAAATACAAGCAGGTTGAGAGAGTTGACCCTCCTGTTCCCCACCACTGGTGGGGCTCCACAGTGGAAGAAGGACATGGACATGGTTGACCAAGAGCAGGGCAGGGAGACCATGACATTGATGGGACTGGAGTATCTTTAAGATGAGAAGCTGAGAGAGCTGGGAGTTCCTTGAGGCAGGAGGCAAGAATGCAAATGGGACCATGTTGTCAGTATGCCATAGCATGACCTCACTCATGACTCCTCTGTTCTCCTTAACTTTGGTTGAATCTTCTACGTGTCTTGATAAATGTCATCAAAAAAACCACATTGGTCTCTAATTCTCACAATTATAAGCTGCTGCCAAGGTCAGATGGACACAGACTCAAGATCAGGTCATGACACTGCAGAATTCCATGAAGGAAAACACTCTCCACCTCATGACTCACCAGGCTGGGCCAGCCAAGAGCTGCTGCCTAAAAAATGCCCCAAGGCCATGTGAGAAGGCTGTCCTGCCCCTCCACAACCAGCATAAAAGACAGCCCAGTGCCTCTCTCCCTCACACACTTCTCCTCACACCTACTCCTCCTCCTGTGCTGAAGACAAGGTGAGCCTCAAGACCCTGACCCTCCTGCTCCTGACCTTCCTGGCCCTTTTCTTCCAGCACGCTCAGCCCCAGCCTCAGCAGCCCTCATGCCTCCCCACAGCCCCACTACAGCCTCCACACTCCCTCGCCCTCCTGCATCACCATCCCTTGCACCCCCTCACCCCTGCCCTGTCTCACCTCCCTCTCTTCCAGGGATCCTCCACACCACACCCATGGCCTGCTACAACCCCTGCCGACCCTGCGGACCCACCCCGCTGGCCAACAGCTGCAATGAGCCCTGTGCCCTGCAATGCCAGGACTCCAGCGTTGTCATCAACCCTTCCCCTGTGCTGGTTACCCTGCCAGGACCCATCATGACCTCCTTCCCCCAGAACACCGCCGTCGGATCCACCTCCTCGGCTGCCGTGGGCACTGAACTCAGTGTGCAGGGACAGCCCATCTCTGGTGGATTTGGTGGCTTTGGCTATGGCCTTGGCTATGGCCGTGGATTTGGCTATGGTCTGGGCTATGGCTATGGGCTGGGAGGCCTGGGCTGCTATGGCAGAAGGGGCGGCTACATCTGCTAAGGGCCCTCAGCACCACCCCGACAACAACCACCCACTCCCTGGAACACATCTCAGGCACTGAGGACGCCTCTGGGCCAAGGCTCTCAAACGGGCTCAGCTCTTCCAGCTCCTTCTCTCAGGGCACCGAAGAAAGCAGCAGCCAAGGGGCCAGCCCAGGCTGCCTGCAAACATGGCCCACCTGCCTCCTTTTCTTCTCTTACTCCCTGCCCTGAATTGCCGCTTCAGCTCTGTCCAGTCCCCTCTGCTGCAAACCCCTTCTCCCAAGCCAGAGACCATTGGGCACGTCCGATGGGCTGCTGCCACTGTGGGGCAGGAAGGCATTGATGCTCTGGCCAAACCTACTGTAAGCAAAGGACCTGGGCTGATGGTTGCCCTGATTGCACCTCAGACCAGCTCCGTTCCACTTGCTGCTCATGACCTTTCATTCTTCTACCTCAATAAAGTTTTCCTGCATCACAGACTCCGATGAGTCCTTATTTCTTCCCCCAAGACTCTTTGAGATTAAGCCAGTGTTGTAGAGTCCACTAGGGTGGGTGAAAAAGTGCTCCAAGACCTCTTTTAGGAATTATTTCCCCAGTTCCACTCCCCACTGGTACACTTTGTTCTTCCAGTGCATCATCACAGTAACTTTTCAGTTGCTTAAACACAGGCCTGGATACACTAATGCAGGTCTATCCCTGCTTCTGACACAAGGACCTCCTGGGTGGTGTTTTCGCTTTGGCTGGACACCTGTTGCTCCAGCCCCTTATTATCTCCTAAAGCCATTTACAGATCTGTTCGAGCAGGTCCACGTCTTCCCTTTTTTCGTGTCCTCAGAGTGGAACACACAAGTCCAGTCTCATCACAGTGGAGCAGAGGTACAGAACGGGCTGCCCAGGCTGTGGGGTGACCCAAGCACATGTGGGATTTTTACTCAGTGCATTCACATGGATGAGGAATGTCCAATTCTTCATCCACCAATACCCCAAGTTCTTCTCCTCGGGGATTCACTTAATCAACTCATCACCCATCCAGTGTTTGTTACTGAGATTCATTCAATCCAGGTGCAGGACTTTCCTCTAGGCCCTGTTGACCTTGACAAGCTTCCCACCAGCCCATCTACCCAGCCCATCCAGAACCCTCTGGATGCCATCCCTTCTCCCCAGACAATCAACCACACCACTCAGCTTGGTATAATTCACACTCTTGCTGAGGGAACACACAATTGCACTGTCCCTGTCCCTGAGAAAGATGGGAAGTTATAATGATCCCAACACGAGTCTCTGAGGGTCACAACTCATTCCTGTTCCACAGCCATGGAGGCATTAACCACAGCTCTCTGAGTGAGACCATCCCACCCATTCCTTACCCACCAGGAGGTCCAACCCTCAAGTCCACATCTCTCCAAGTTAGAGACAAGGATGTTGTCTGGCACAGGAACAAATACTGTGCACAAATCCAGGTATATGATATTGGTCCCTCTTCCCTCCTCCACCAATTCTGGAAACAATACCAGTTCATCAAAGGTGCTTCCAAGGTCAGATGGACATGGCCTCAAAAGCAGGACATCACACTGCAGAGCTGTGGGAAGCAAAACACCTCCACCTCATGATTTGCCAGGTTGTGCCAGGCAAAAACTGCTGCCTGAAAAAATGCCCAGGGATCACTGGCCAAGGCTGTCCCAAACCTCCAGCCATGGATCATCCTCAAGGCTATGTTCTGGATCTTCTAACCAGCATCTTGTCTTCCTTATTCCCAGTAACCCAGAGATAAACAGAGTTCTCCAATATCACCACAGCAGAGCAGAGGGACAGAATCTGCTGCAACTGGATTGGAGCAATCCCAAACATGCAGGATACAGGCTGGGAGATGAGGGGATTAAGAGCAGCCCCAAGGAGGAGGACTTGGAGTGTTGGTTGATGAAGAATTGGACGTGTCCCAGACATGTGAACTTGCCAACAAGAAATCCCCCGTGTCCTGGGCTCATTCCCATGGCGAGGGCAGCAGGTGAGGAAGGGATTCATAGCCTCTGCTCCTCTCTGGTAAGACTGGAATTGTGTGTTCAACTGTAGGACCCCTAGGAAAAGAAAGATATGGACCTGCTCGAGCAGATCTCTTAGTGGGCTGAGGATATGCTGAGGGCCTGGAGCAACTTGTGTCCAGCCAAAGCGAACATACCACCCAGAGGGGCTTGTATCAGAGGCAGGGATAGACCTGCATTAGTGTATCCAGGTCTGTGTTCTAGAAACAGAAGGATTTATGGGATGCGCTGGAAGACTGAAGTGTGCCAGAGGGTGGTAGAACTGGAGAAATAAATCCTAAAACTGGTCTTGGTGCACTTTTTAACCCCAACTGCATCTAGAATTCTGGCTTAGTGCTGAGTGAGACTGGAAAATTTTGGGAGAAAAAAGAAGGACTCATCAGAGGTTGTGATGCAGGAAAACTTTATTGAGGTAGAAGAATGAAAGTTCATGAGCAGCCAGTGGAAGGGAGCTGGTCTGAGGTACAAGCAGGGTGGCCATCAGCTGAGGTTCTTTGCATCTATTAGATTTTTCCAGAGCATCAAAGCCTTCCTGCCTCACACTGGAAGCAGCTCACCGAAGGTGCCCAATGGCCTCTGGCTTGGGAGGAGGGGTTTGCAGCAGAGGGGACTGGACAGAGCCAAAGCAGCGATGCAGGGCAGAGAGTGGGAGAAGAGGAGGAGGCAGATGGGCCATGTTTTCAGGCAGCCTGGGCTGGCCCCTTCCCTGCTGCCTTCTTCGGTGCCCTGAGAGCAGGATTTGGAATCACTGAGCCCGTTTGAGAGCCTTGGCCCATAAAGGTGTCCTCAATGCCTGAGATGTGCTCCAAGGAGTGAGTGGTTGTTGTCAGGGATGATGCGGAGGGCCCTTAGCAGATGTAGCCACCCCTTCTGCCATAGCAGCCAAGGCCTCGCAGCCCATAGCCGTAGCCCAGCCCATAGCCAAATCCACGGCCATAGCCCAGGCCATAGCCAAAGCCACCAAATCCACCAGAGATGGGCTGTCCTTGCACACTGAGTTCAGGGCCCACGGCAGCCGAGGAGGTGGATCCGACGGCGGTGTTCTGGGGGAAGGAGGGCATGATGGGTCCTGGCAGGGTGACCAGCACGGGAGAAGGGTTGATGACGACGCTGGAGTCCTGGCATTGCAGGGCACAGGGCTCGTTGCAGCTGTTGGCCAGCGGGGTGGGTCCGCAGGGGCGGCAGGGGTTGTAGCAGGCCATGGGTGTGGTGTGGAGGATCCCTGGAAGAGAGAGGTTGAGGCAGGTCAGGGTGTGGAGGTGTGAGGGGTGGTGTTTCCATAGGGTGAGGGAGTGTGGAGGCTGTAGTGGGGCTGTGGGGAGGTGTGAGGGCTGCTGAGGCTGGGGCCGAGCATGCTGGAAGAGAGGGGCCAGGGGTGCAGATGCAGAAGAGTCAGGGGCTTGATGCTTACCTTGTTGTCGGCAGAAGCAGGAGGAGAAGGTGTGAGCAGAAGTGTGTGAGGGAGAGAGGCACTGGGCCGGCTTTTATGCTGCTTGTGGAGGGGTGGGACAGCCTTGTCCCATGGCCTTGGGGCATTTTTTAGGCCGCAGCTCTTGCCTGGCCCAGCCTGGTGAGTCATGAGGTGGGGAGTGTTTTCTTTCCTGATTTTCTGCAATTCCATATCCTGCTCTTGAAGCTGTTTCCATCTGACCTTGACAGCAACTTTACTGCGTTTGTATTTGGGAGGATTTGACTGTTAGATGTGTGTCAGGAATGGCTGAATAAACAACCAGAGCCCAGGATAACTGCAATGTCATCAGTGATGTCATTTTGTGGCACGGTGGCACACGTGTGCTGTGGTTTGTGGATGCCTTGTGAAGACTGGGCTCCTCTTCTGTGCCACTGGATGTCCATCAGTCATTGTGTTGTACCCAGGAATGCTGAGGGAGCTGCTGATGTCCTGGGGAGGTCACTCTGCAATCACTTGGAAAGGTTGCCATGCCTGCGAGCAGTTCCTGAACGATGAAAGAGAGCTCATGCCCTTGTTTCTTGAGTAGGATCAAGAGAGAGGATCTGGAAAAGTAGAGCCTGGTTAGGTTGAACTTGTTCCAGTGCTGTGGTGTATTTGGATTCCTCAATTTTCCATGAAAAGGTACTCTGTCATTTAAAGTGTATTTCTTCACCTCTTCAAGAAATCAAATGAACAAGCAAGCAATGATGCTTGATCATGTTTTGCCCAGGCTGGTCTGTGGCATGAATTCGCTTATTCCGCGTTCAGGCCATATGGTTTCATAAGTTATATCCTGTCAGTCCTAATATTTTGTTCCTATTAGGAAAAAACAATAATTATTACTGGATGGTCATTGTGATCCTATTTCCTCCTCTGTCATGGGGCCGGTGTGTCTTTGCGGAATTCTGTGATTCCATGTCCTTCTCTAGAGGTTGTTTCCATCTGACCTTCGTGGCAGTTTTTAATTGTGAGGAGTAGAGGCCAATGGATTGGTATCATTGTTTTGTGTCAGGCATGTAGAAGATGACAACAAAGCCTACAAGAATTGGGGTGCTATGACTGAGGTCATGCCATGGAATATTCACAACATCTCTTTGGTCCACTCTTGCCTCTAGGCTAAAATAAACCTTGCAGGGCTCTCATTTCTAATCACAGCAAAGATTCTTTGGTCAGCCTCTTGCTGTCCCTGCACTGTTCTTGCTTCACTAAGCCCATGTCTTTCTTCCACTGTAGAGCCCAACACATCACCCCAAATTAGATATCCTTATCTCTGAGGAGACAGGAAGTGTCAGTCTGCTGGAAACCCTTTTCCAGAAGTTCTTTTGCTGCAAGGTTGCATGGCCATCTTTTGATCCACTTGATCTCTGACACGACAATAATGACATTCTCATGTCTCCAGCTGACCCACAGCCATTCCTGCTGGCTACAACTCTTTCTATGCAGCCCAGGATATGGTTGGTATTTTGCACTGAAAATTCACATTGCTGTTTCCTGTCAAGATTTTGGTCCACCAGAACCCTCAGGTCTTTCTCTATGGGCCTGCTCTCAAGGATTTCCTCTCCAAAGCTGTGCTCATGTCTGGAATTGCCCCAACCCAGGTGTAGGATCGTGCTCTTGGAATTGTTGAGTCTCAAGAGGTTCTTATGTTCTCATCATTCCCTGTGTCCCCTGTGTTGCCTTTTCTTGGTCTTAAAATTAAGAACCAAACACGGTTAGAAGGGAAAAAGGGTTTTACCTCAGTATTTATTTAAGGATCCTTAGGTGCACCACATCCAGGCAGGATGCACCGAAATGCACCCCAGAATGCACCCAACATGATAGGTCACGTATACAATTTATAGGCTTTGCAAATTAGCATATCTATGAAAAATTCCCCAGTGAGAGGCTTGAATGAACCCCTCATTCTGAAGAATTCCCCTCTGGATGGGCCTATCTTAGTTCATAGGATATGTTCTAGGGAAGATCTTGGTTTCTCAGGATAGCAGAGGGCTTTCTGACCTCCAGCTGGAGGCCTCCAGGATGTTTAGTCTCCTGGCTTAACAGAATATGGGTCTCAGGTAAGCTATCAGACTTAGAGAATTACAAGTATGTGGGCTAAAAGCACTAAGGATACATAAAAGCTATATAAAAGGGTATATAAAAGGGGTGTAAAAGGGGTATATATAAAAAGACAAAAATCATCATGGCATCACCTCCTGATGGGATCTCTCCATGTTCTTGTGTCAACTGCACCGCTCAGCTTCCTGGCACCTGCAAACATGCTGAGAGGGGGGTCTTGATCTTGCTGCTCATACATTTGGTAAAGGTATTCAAGAGCATCAGTCAAAGGCAGAACCCTGAAGGACTCATCATTGGCCTCCAGCTGTACATAGAGCCATTGATCAGCACTCTCTGGCTGTTCCTCATCCACTGATTAGTCCACCTATCAAACCCATGTGTCTGCAGTTTAGAGATAAGGATGTCCTGTGGGACTGTGTTAAAGCCCTGACAGAAGTTCAGGATGACACTAGAGGCCATTTCCTTTGCAACCAAAGCATTCTAGCAGGGAAGAACCTTCTGTTCCTGCTGGAGCATAAGTGGATCATGAGATGGCCATGTATCCTTTACAGTAAAAAGCTCCAGCAGTTACCGGGACAGGATTAGGAGAAGAAATACAAACAGGTTGAGGGAGTTGAACGTCCTGTTCCCCAGCAGGGGTGGAGCCCCACAGTGGAAGAAGGACATGGACATGGTTGACCAAGAGCAGTGCAGGGAGACCATGACACTGATGGGACTGGAGTATCTTTAAGATGAGGAGAAGCTGAGAGAGCCGGGAGTTCTTTGAGGCAGGAGACAAGAATGCAAATGGGACCATGTTGTCAATATGCCATAGCATGACCTCACTGACAACACCCCAATCCTTGCAAGCTTTGCTTGAATCTTCTACGTGTCCTGGCACGCACCATCAACAACAACACCTTGGTCTCTAATTCTCGCAACTGAAACCTACCACCAAGGTCAGATGGAGACTGCCTCAGGAGCAGGACATGAAATTGCACAATTCCACAAAGGAACAACCAAACTGTGACAAAGAAGGAAAGAGGAGCTCGCTGGCTGTCCGTTATTAATTACTGGGTTTTGCTCACAGGAACAAAACATTAAGACCTGTGATTAAAAGTTATGACACCTTGTGGCTTGAACATGGAGTAAGTGAATTGACGACACAGATCAGCTTGGGAAAAAAGGGATCAAGCGTGGTTTGTTGCTATTTATTGGATTTCTGAATGAGGTCAAGGAATACACTTTAATTGACAGAGTACACTGTTGAGTAAATTTCAGAAATCCAAAATGACCATAACAAGGGAGCAAGTTCAACCTAACCACCCTCGTGTTTTCCAGATTCTCCCTCCTGCTCACATTCAAGACACAAGGGCATGAACTGTCTTTCATAAATCAGGAACTGTTCCCAGGCATTAGGAACTTGCCAAGTTATTACACAGTGACCTCCCCAGGACATCAGCAGCTCCCTCAGCATTCCTGGGTGCAACACAATGACTGATGGACATCCAGCGGCACAGAAGAGGAGCCCAGTCTTCACAAGGCACCCACAAACCACAGCGCACATGTGCCACAAAATGACCTCACTGATGACATTGCAGTTCTCCTGGGCTCTGGTTGTTTATTCAGCCATTCCTGACACACATCTAACAGTCAAATCCTCCCAAAGAGCAATTCCTAAAAGCTGCTGCCAAGGTCAGATGGACACAAACAGAAGACCAGGGCATTACACTGTAGAACTATGGGAAGGAAAATACTCCCCACCTCATGACTCACCAGACTCCGCCAGGCAAGAGCTGTGGCCTGCAAAATGCCCCAAGGCCGTGTGACAAGGCTGTCCCACCCTTCCAGGACCAGGATAAAAACCACAATCAGTGCCTCTCTCCCTCACACGCTTCTCCTGATACCTTGTCCTCCTGATCCTGTTGACAACAAGGTGAGTCTCAAGACCCTGACCCTCCTGCTCCTGCACTCCAGGTCCCTCTCTTCCAGCGTGGTTGGCCCCAGCCTCAGCATCCCTCACACCTCCCCACAGCCCCACTACAGCCTCCACACTCCCTTGCCCTCCTGCATCACCACCCCTCGCGCCCCCACAGCCCTGCCCCTGCCTCATACCCTCTCTTCCAGGGACCCTCCACATCACATCCATGGCCTGCTACAACCGCTGCCGTCCCTGCGGACCCACCCCGCTGGCCAACAGCTGCAACGAGCCCTGTGCCCTGCAATGCCAGGACTCCAGCGTTGTCATCAACCCTTCCCCCGTGCTGGTCACCCTGCCAGGACCCATCATGACCTCCTTCCCCCAGAACACCGCCGTCGGATCCACCTCCTCGGCTGCCGTGGGCACTGAACTCAGTGTGCAGGGACAGCCCATCTCTGGTGGATTTGGTGGCTTTGGCTATGGCCTTGGCTATGGCCGTGGATTTGGCTATGGGCTGGGCTATGGCTATGGGCTGGGCGGCCTGGGCTGCTATGGCAGAAGGGGTGGCTACATCTGCTAAGGAGCCTCGGCACCACCTCTGACACCATCCACTCTCTGGAACACATCTTAGGCATTGAGGACGCCTCTCTTGCCCAGGCTCTCAAACAGGCTCAGTGCTTCCATGTTGTGCACTCAGGACACCAAGCAAGGCAGCAGGGAAGGGGCCAGCCCGGGCTGCCTGCAAACATGGCCCATCTCTTGGGTCCTCTTCTTCCATTCCCTGCTCTGCATCGCCACTTCATCTATCTGCAGCCTCCTGTGCTGCCAACCCCTTCTCCCAAGCCAGACACCACCACGCGCCTCTGCTGGGCTGCTCCCAGTATGGGGCAGGAAGGCATTGATGATCTGGCAAAACCTCCTCCAAGCAAAGGACCTCGGCTAATGGTCACTCTACTTGTACCTCGGCTCCCTTCTGTTTGCTGCTCATGACCTTTCACTCTTCTACCTCAATAAAGTTTTCCTGCATCACAGCTTCAGATGACTCCTTCTTCTTTCTTCCCCCAAGACTCTTCCAATCTCTCTTAGTACTGTGCCAGGGTTGTAGAGTCCACTGGGGTGGGTGAAAAAGTGCTCCAAGACCTCTTTTAGGAATTATTTCCCCATTTTACTGCCAAGTGGACACCCTTTGCTCTTCCAGTGCATCATCACACAAACTCTTCAGGTACTGAATCACAGGCCTGGATACACTAATGCAGGTCTAGCCCTGCCTCTGATACAAGCCCCTCATCATCTTCCAGGTTGTGTGTTCACTTTGGCTGGACACCAGTTGTTCCTGACCCTCATCACCTTCCAGGATCACTTACAGATCCGTTCAAGCAGGTCCATGTATTCCTTGTCTTTGGAGGCTCAGAGTGCAGCACAGAACTCTGATCTCTGTACAGGAGAGCAGAGGGTGAGATTCCCCCTCTCTCTTGTGCTGCCCATGCTGTGGGGATGAGCCCAGGACATGGAGGGTTTCTGTTTGGTGAGTGCACATGGCTGGGACACATCCAATTCTTCATCCAGCACCTCAAGTCCTCCTCCTTGGGGCTGCTCTTAATCCCCTCATCTCCCAGCCTGTATCCTGCATGTTTGGGATTGCTCCAACCCAGGTGAGGATGATTCTGCCCCTATGCTCTGTTCTGGTGATACTGGACTGTTAATCTCTGGGTTATCTGGGATTAGGAAGACAAGACTACGCCAGATAACATCCACAGTATGGCCTTGAGGCTGATCTGGGGCTGAAGGTTAGGGACGGCATTGGCCCTGACAATGGGGCATTTTTTCAGGCAGCAGCTCTGGCAAATCATAAGCTTGGGAGTATTTAGCTTCCCTCAGCTCTGCAGTGTCACATCCTGCTCTTGAGACCATATCTGCCTGACTTTGGTGGCATCTTTTAATGAGTTGGTATTGGTGTTGGATGAGGGGAGAGGGAACTATATCATCTACCTGGACTTGTGCACATTATTTGTTCCTGTACCAGAAGGCATCTGAGTCTTTAGTCTGGAAAGACGTGGAGTTGTGGTTGGACCATGCGGTGGATAAGGAATGGGTTGGATGGTCTAACTCAAAGAGGATGGTCTAAGTCAAGCTGTTGTGGTCACCAGCTCCATGTGTGTGGAAAAAAGGGATGACTGGTGACCTGAAGAGGCTCCTATTGGGACCATTATTTCCCGCCTTTGTCAGGGACATGGACAGTGGGATCGAATGGGATGTTCAGCAAAATCAGGGACCACACACAGTTGAGCAGTGTGGTTGGTTGTCTGGAGGGAAGGGATGGCAACCAGAGGGGCTGGAACAGGTTGGGGATGTGGGATATTGTCAATTTCATGATGTTGAGCGTGGCCAGTGGCAAGCTCCTACACCTGGTTTGGAGCAATGCCAAACATGACCATAGACTGAACAATGAGGGGGTTGAGGGCAGCTCAGAGGAGAAGGACTTGGAGTGTTGGTGGATGAAGACTTGGACATACCCCAGCCATGAACACTCACAGACCAGAAATACCCCATGTCCCGGGCTCATCCCCACAGCCTGGGCAGCAGATGAGAGGGGAATTCTCTCCCTCTGCTCTGCTCTGGTGAGACTGGAGATGTGTGTTCAACTCTGGGCACCCAAGGATAAGGAACACGTGGATGTGCTGGAGCAGAGCTGCAGATAGTCCTGAAAGATGATGAGGGGCTGGAGCAACTGGTGTCGAGAAAATGTGAACACACTACCTATGTTTGGCTTGTGTCAGAGGCAGGGATAGACCTGCATAAGTGTATCCAGGCCTGGGATCAAGCAAGTGAAGGGTTTGTGAGATGCACTGGAAAGGCAAAGTGTGCCTGTGAAGGAAGAGGAGACATCACAATGCTGCAATGCAAGAGAATTTTATTGAGGCAAAAGAACAGTGAAAGGTCATGAGCAGCAAATGGAAGTAAACAGGTCTGAATTTCAAGTAGGGCAACCATCAGCCAAGGTCCTTTTGTTGCAGTGGGTTTGGCCAGAGCATCAAGGCCTTCCTGCCTCACAGTTGCAGCAGCCCACTGGAGGTGCCCAATGGGAGGTGCCCATTCTCCCAAGGCCTTGGGAGAAGGGGTTTGCAGCAGAGGGGACTGGACACAGCAGAAGGGGTGTTGCNGTTGTTCCTGACCCTCATCACCTTCCAGGATCACTTACAGATCCGTTCAAGCAGGTCCATGTATTCCTTGTCTTTGGAGGCTCAGAGTGCAGCACAGAACTCTGATCTCTGTACAGGAGAGCAGAGGGTGAGATTCCCCCTCTCTCTTGTGCTGCCCATGCTGTGGGGATGAGCCCAGGACATGGAGGGTTTCTGTTTGGTGAGTGCACATGGCTGGGACACATCCAATTCTTCATCCAGCACCTCAAGTCCTCCTCCTTGGGGCTGCTCTCAATCCCCTCACACCACCTTGTCTGTATCCTGCATGTTTGGGATTGCTCCAACCCAGGTGAGGATGATTCTGCCCCTATGCTCTGTTCTGGTGATACTGGACTGTTAATCTCTGGGTTATCTGGGATTAGGAAGACAAGACTACGCCAGATAACATCCACAGTATGGCCTTGAGGCTGATCTGGGGCTGAAGGTTAGGGACGGCATTGGCCCTGACAATGGGGCATTTTTTCAGGCAGCAGCTCTGGCAAATCATAAGCTTGGGAGTATTTAGCTTCCCTCAGCTCTGCAGTGTCACATCCTGCTCTTGAGACCATATCTGCCTGACTTTGGTGGCATCTTTTAATGAGTTGGTATTGGTGTTGGATGAGGGGAGAGGGAACTATATCATCTACCTGGACTTGTGCACATTATTTGTTCCTGTACCAGAAGGCATCTGAGTCTTTAGTCTGGAAAGACGTGGAGTTGTGGTTGGACCATGCGGTGGATAAGGAATGGGTTGGATGGTCTAACTCAAAGAGGATGGTCTAAGTCAAGCTGTTGTGGTCACCAGCTCCATGTGTGTGGAAAAAAGGGATGACTGGTGACCTGAAGAGGCTCCTATTGGGACCATTATTTCCCGCCTTTGTCAGGGACATGGACAGTGGGATCGAATGGGATGTTCAGCAAAATCAGGGACCACACCCAGTTGAGCAGTGTGGTTGGTTGTCTGGAGGGAAGGGATGGCAACCAGAGGGGCTGGAACAGGTTGGGGATGTGGGATATTGTCAATTTCATGATGTTGAGCGTGGCCAGTGGCAAGCTCCTACACCTGGTTTGGAGCAATGCCAAACATGACCATAGACTGAACAATGAGGGGGTTGAGGGCAGCTCAGAGGAGAAGGACTTGGAGTGTTGGTGGATGAAGACTTGGACATACCCCAGCCATGAACACTCACAGACCAGAAATACCCCATGTCCCGGGCTCATCCCCACAGCCTGGGCAGCAGATGAGAGGGGAATTCTCTCCCTCTGCTCTGCTCTGGTGAGACTGGAGATGTGTGTTCAACTCTGGGCACCCAAGGATAAGGAACACGTGGATGTGCTGGAGCAGAGCTGCAGATAGTCCTGAAAGATGATGAGGGGCTGGAGCAACTGGTGTCGAGAAAATGTGAACACACTACCTATGTTTGGCTTGTGTCAGAGGCAGGGATAGACCTGCATAAGTGTATCCAGGCCTGGGATCAAGCAAGTGAAGGGTTTGTGAGATGCACTGGAAAGGCAAAGTGTGCCTGTGAAGGAAGAGGAGACATCACAATGCTGCAATGCAAAAGAATTTTATTGAGGCAAAAGAACAGTGAAAGGTCATGAGCAGCAAATGGAAGTAAACAGGTCTGAATTTCAAGTAGGGCAACCATCAGCCAAGGTCCTTTTGTTGCAGTGGGTTTGGCCAGAGCATCAAGGCCTTCCTGCCTCACAGTTGCAGCAGCCCACTGGAGGTGCCCAATGGGAGGTGCCCATTCTCCCAAGGCCTTGGGAGAAGGGGTTTGCAGCAGAGGGGACTGGACACAGCAGAAGGGGTGTTGCAGAGCAGGGAGAAGGAGAAGAGGAGATGGGCCACGTTTGAAGGCAGCCTGGGCTGGCCCCTTGGCTACTCCCCTCCTTGGTGCCCTGAGAGCAGGAGCTGGAAGTTCTGAGCCTGTTTGACAATCTTGGGACAGACACTTATCCTCAGTGCCTGAGATGTGTTCCAAGGAATGGGTGGTTGGTGTCAGAGGTGGTGCGGAAGACCCTTAGCAGATGTAGCCACCCCTTCTGCCATAGCAGCCCAGGCCTCCCAGCCCATAGCCATAGCCCAGCCCGTAGCCAAATCCACGGCCATAGCCAAGGCCATAACCAAAGCCACCAAATCCACCAGAGATGGGCTGTCCCTGCACACTGAGTTCAGTGCCCACGGCAGCCGAGGAGGTGGATCCGACGGCGGTGTTCTGGGGGAAGGAGGTCATGATGGGTCCTGGCAGGGTGACCAGCACAGGGGAAGGGTTGATGACGACACGGGAGTCCTGGCATTGCAGGGCACAGGGCTCATTGCAGCTGTTGGCCAGAGGGGTGGGTCCGCAGGGACGGCAGCGGTCGTAGCAGGCCATGGATGTGGTGTGGAGGGTCCCTGGAGGAGAGGGGGGTGAGGCAGGGCAGGGTTGTAGGGGGCAGGAGGTGCAGTGTGTGAAGAAGGCAAGGGAGTTTGGAGGCCGTTGTTGGGCTGTGGGGAGGCGTGAGGGCTGCTGAGGCGGGGGCCCAGCGTGCTGGAAGAGAAGGGCCAGGGGTGCAGGAGCAGGAGGGTCAGGGTCTTGAGACTCACCTAGTTGTCGGCAGGAGCAGGAGGAGAAGGTGTGAGGAGAAGTGTGTGAGGGAGAGAGGCACTGGGCCGGCTTTTATGCTGGTCCTGGAAGGGTGGGACAGTCTTGTCCCATGGCCTTGGGGCATTTTGCAGGCAGCAGCTTTTGCCTGGCCGAGTCTGGTGAGTCATGAGGTGGGGACTGTTTTCCTTCATGTAATTCTGCAATTCCATGTCCTGCCCCTGAGGCTGTGTCCATCTGACCTTGGTGGCAGCTATTAATTGCAAGATTTAGTGACCATTATCTTGTTGCTGTTGCCTTTCAGGACACGTAGAAGATTCAAACAAGCGTAAGGACAACTGATGTGTCATCCATGAGGACATGCCTTGGCCTAATGACAACATGTCCCATTTGCTTTCTTTTCTCCTGTTTGTAAGAACCCCCAGCTCTGTCAGCTTTTCCTTGTTTTAAGGATACTCAGGTCTTGTCAGTGTCATGGTCTCCTGGCACTGCTCTTGGTGTACCATGTCCATGTCTTTGTTCCACTGTACAGCCCCACCAGTGATGCACGACAATACGGTCGACTTCCTCAACCTCCTCGTATTACTTTTCCTATTCCGTATTAACTAATCCTGTTCTGGTAATTGCTGTAGTTTTTACAACAGAGGGTACATGGCCACATCATGATCCATTTATGCTCCACCAGGACCACAAGGTCCTCCTCTGCTCGAATGCTTTGGTTGACAAGGGAATGGTAACCAGTGTCATGTGCCTATATTTGTCTCGGGGCCTGAACGCAGCCCCACAGGACATTGTTATCCCTAAACTGCAGACACATGGGTTTGAAAGGCTGACTAATCATTGGATGAGGAATTGTTCTCCTCATGCATCTTCTGCTCCTTATCCTCCACCAGGTTTCTGTTCCTTGTGTCAATCACAGGCCAGCACTGGGACCCCACAGCGTGAACTTGCTGGGCCCAGCTGAGACAAGCGCTATGGATGAACCAACACAAGACTGTGAGGAGCATAGAATGCCTCCCTAAGTCATGGGAATTGCTATCCCATCTCTAAGGGCAAGTGCCAGGAATGTAGACAAGCCTGGAGAGATGTAGCCAAGGTAGGGAGGAAGAGAATGTGATCAAAGGAGTAGACCCCCACCCAGAAACACCTGCAAAGCTTAGAGCAGCCTAAAAGGGTTGTGAGGAAATGGGGTCCCTCTTCACCACAGCACACAAGTGCCATGGGATGACCTCACTGATGACACCCCATCTCCCCAAGGCTTTGGTCATGTCTTCAACCCATCCTGACACGAACCATCAAGACCAGCATTTAAAATCTAGTACACTTAAAAGCTGCCGCAAAGGTCAGATGAACACAGCCTCAAGAGAAGCACATGGAATTGCAGGATTCCACAAAGTAATGTCCACACCATGATAGAGAAGGAAAGAGGAATTCGCTGACTGTCCATTAGTAATTAGTCATTTTTGCTAACAGGAACACAATATTACGACTGACAGGATATAAATTACGGAACCCTGTGGCTTGAATGCGGAATAAATGAATTGAGGTCACAGACCAGACCGGGCAAAAAGGAAGCGCCCGCGTTTGTTGTTTGTTTTTCAGATTTCTGAATGAGGTCAAGAAATACGCTTTAAATGGTAGAGTAGGTTGTTGGGTAAATTTCGGAAACCTAAATGGACTATAACACTGGAAGAAGTTCAGCCTGCTCAGACTCTACTTTTCCAGATCCTCTCCCTTGATCCCTTTCAAGATAAAAGGGCAAGAGCTCTCTTTCATCCATCAGGAAGTGCTCCCAGGCACTGCAGCCTTTCCAAGTGATTGCAGAGTGACCTCCCCAGGACATCAGCAGTTCCCTTGGCATTGCTGGGTGCAGCACAATGACTGATGGACATCCAGTGGCACAGAAGAGGAGCCCAGTCTTCACAAGGCACCCACAAAATGACCTCACTGATGACATTGTAAATCTCCTGGATTCTGGTAGTTTATTCAGCCCTCCCTGACACGTATCTAACAATGAAATCCTCCGACATACCAACTGTCACTTTAAAGCTGCTGCCAAGGTCAGGTGGACACAACCTCAAGAGCAGGACATGACACTGCAGAATTCCGTGAAGAAAAATACTCCGAAACTCATGACTCACCAGGCTGGGCCAGCCAAGAGCTGGTGCCTCCAAAATGCCCCAAGGCCATGGGACAAGGCGGTCCCGTCCCTCCACAACCAGCATAAAAGCCGGACCAGAACCTCTCTCCCTCACACTCTCATCCTGACACCTTCTCCTCTTGCTCCAGTGCTGAAGACAAGGTGAGCCTCAAGACCCTGACCCTCCTGCACCTGCACCCCT
>VZTD01003612.1:0-47148 GCA_013397725.1 Rhagologus leucostigma
GGGCAGGGGGACCTGGGGCCGGGAGGGGTCCGGGGGAAGCCGTCCCGGGGAGGGTCCCCCCGGGCGGGCGCCAGGCGCTGCCCCCGACCCCCGGCATTAACCCCGCTGACACGGGCGGGCGCCGCCGAGCCCCGCCGCGCCCCCCGGGAGATGCCCCCCTGCAGCACTCCCAGTTCTGGGGGCCCACAGCCCACCGAGGGAAAAAAAAGGCGAATTTGTCCCCTTTCCTTCCCTGCCTCGCTGCGCTTCTCCTTTTTTTCCCGTCTGGCTCCAATTTACGGGAGAGAAGGGGTTCGTTTCAATGGGAAGAGGAGGCAGCTCGGGGACAGAAATGGGGGCAGAAGAGAGAGTTTGGGGACAGTAAAGTGGTTAAATGATGGCAGAAGAGAGAGTTTGGGGACAGAAAAGCGTTGCAGTCTGAGGGGAGAAGATTAAATCCCACCGGGCTGGGTTTGGTGGCTTGTGGGGTTTGTCACCGCATCCTGTCCTGCAGGAATTGTGTGCGGGGTGGCAGAGGGGGCACAGAGGGGTTTCAGGGAGTCCCCGGTGCTTTGTTACACAAGCCCTCACAGATGTCACTCCAAAATAAAGAGGTTTTTACCCAAAAAAAGAGCCCTGGGGATATCTCCCTGCTGGGTGCTTGCAGCTCCTTTTTACCTCCCCCCTCCCAAAGTCTGGCAGCTCCCAAAACCCTGGGCAGGGGGAAGAGTGGGATTTCCCTTCCATCTTCTGCTCCCCAAACCCCATTTCTGCCAGATCTCGCACATCCTTTTTAAAAAATTCCTTTAAGGCTGGGACCTGCATTTGGCCACTCTGCTCTCCCACGGGGGGTGGGCTGTGGAATTTGGGCTGCACCCCAAGTTCTGGTGGCAGGAGGGTGCCCTGGACCCCCCCAGGAGGGAGCAGGGCGAGGAGGAGCGCGCTGGGGATGCCCGGCATTGTCCCGCTCCGGCAGGAATGGGGCACACGCAGGGAAGGAGGGGCGGGCGGGCGGCAGGAAAGCTGATCCCGAAGTTTCCATCATGTGAAATTGAAGCGCATGTGCCTATAATGAAATATTTCCTCCCATTTCATGGCAGCTCAGTAATTCCTGATGGCAGCGAGCCTGGGAAAACAGATCCCCCCTGCTCCCACCCACGGCGCCTGACCGCACGGGCAGGACAAACAAGGGCTTCGTTCTGCCGGCCCGGGGTGCTTCCCCACCTTCCAGCATCCTCCTAACACAGCCCCTCGCCCCCTTCCCCCTCCTCCAGCAGGGAAAATCCACATTTCCAAGGGCATTTCAGTGTAGGACTGCAGGAATTTCCCCCTCCCAGCCACAGCAGCGCCCGTGTCCCCAAGGCTGCCACCCCCGGCGAGAGCCGCTGCTTTCATTTACTTTGGAATTATGCGGTTTTTCCAGCTCCTCTAAATTTAATTAAACTTTGACCAAAATTCTAAGCAGGGCAAGAGAATAGAAAAGGGGTCTTGTGCCAGAACAAGCAGAGTAATAATATTAATAATAACAAAAAGCAACAACAAGCCCTTAAACACTTCGGGGGTTGGTTGTGGGAGTTCAGGCTACTGGGCTGAGTCAGGCAGAGCACTGGGAGTCCTCAGATCCCTTTGAAACGCTCCTGACACGGGATCCAAGCAGCCAAGGACACCAGAAAGCTGCTGGAGCATCAGTTTTCAGCTCGGAACGGCATTTTCCTGCAAAAGATAGCCAAAGCACGGGGAAACTGGCACAGAAACAGGCAGAGATGAGGGTCAGGTTGAAACCCAGCTTGGTTTGGGAGGGAGAGGCTCTGGTGGGGAGCTGGATCCATTCTTGGTCTACCCCTGGAGAGAGAAAGACATGAAGGAGGAATCCAGTGGATTGAGGCAAAATTCCAGCAGCAGCCACCCTCAGGTGCTGGTTATTTTGTGTCCCCATTTGTTGTGGCAGCACCTCGGGACTGGACAAAATTCGTCGTGGTGGGTGATGCAAAGCTTGTGTGTGGACTCCACGTCCACGCCAGTGAGATCCTGCTCTGCCATCCTGCCAGAGGAAATTCCACTCGTTTTTGGGGAATGCAGCCCTGCTCTGCCCTGCCATAGGTGCCTCGCTCACCTGGAGAGAATGGATAAGTCTTGCCCTGTGAGTTTACACTTCCTAACACTCTGTTCTCCACTTTTTAATATAAAAACACTGTTTTGGGAGGGTTTTAACTGACAGATTTTTGAACCCCTGAAGAAAAATCATGATTTTTCTCCCTCCTGCTCTCATTCCACTCCCTATTAATTTGATAAGAGTTGATTGAAGCGTTCGTTCAGGCTCAGGTCCTGAGATGCTGCTAACAGGATGGAGTTAGGATCGTATAAATTCCTCAGCCAGATAAATGTCCTGTGTAATCCCTGACAGGAGCCAGTCTCTGATGCTTCCCGGGACGTGACGAGGAAAATTCACTGTGTCTGCACACGGAGTTGCCAGCCCACAAAGAAACCATGCTCCTGCTGCTGATCAGGTGCTTAAAATAGATTAAAAAGTCCAGAAAGTGAGGGGGTTGTTAATTTTATTAATGATTTTATTATTTCTACTCTTTCAGGATGGACAGGAAAGGAGGCTGTGAGTGTCCCGAGGAGGTGAGTGGGTGCCACAGAGGTGACTCCCGAATCCAGAGGCTCTGTGGTCCTTCCAAACATGGATTTCACTTCGATTCCCACATTCCGAGTGGGAGGCAGGACCTTGGAACTGTCCTGCTCACAGGAGTTTGCAGTGAACATTACTCATGTCTTGGTACAAAACCTAATTGGGGGATTTCAGGACCAGAAAGACCAACGGGGAAAATGACTGTATCCAGCATTTCCCGTGGCTGCTTGGGATTGTGGAGGCTCACATTTATTGATGTTCTGGCGCTGATTAGATCTAAGCTTGATTAAAAGATGCTGGGAAAACAAAGCCTCCCAGATCAGCTGCAGAATTGAACATACTGGGAAGGAGCTCCGAGCACAAACTGGGAGCTCTGTCCGGCTAATGGAATCCAACAGGTTTGTGTTTGGGGTGCTCCAGGCTTTGGGGATGCCCTGCTTAGTTTTTCTTGAAGTCAAAAAATGGCAATAAAAGGTATTTGGTGGGAGTGTGCAGGGGGCAGCTCCTTTTAGTAACTCTGGATGGAGAAAATCATGGTGCGTTCCCTGCCACAAAGAACTCTCCTGCTTCCACTGCAGCTTTCTCTCTGCGGAGTATCCTGAGAGCATCCCCAGGAAACACCAGCCGTGGAACCCCTTCCTCTAAGGAAAAGGAGCTCATTTCGTAGCTCCTGGGCTTTAATAGCTACAATGACTTCAGGAGGGTGGATTTAGGTCGGGTATCAGGAGGAAATTGTTCCCTGTGAGGGTGGGGAGGCCCTGGCACAGGGTGCCCAGAGAAGCTGTGGCTGCCCCTGGATCCCTGGCAGTGTCCAAGGCCAGGCTGGACACTGGCGCTTGGAGCACCCTGGGATAGTGGAAGGTGTCCCTGCCCATGGCAGGGGTGGCACTGGATGAGCTTTAAGGTCCCTTCCAGCCCAAACCATTCCTTGATTCTCCATTTGCTCACATGGAGACAGACACGCATTAACTGCTGCGTTCAGCTGGATCCCCACCAAGCTACATTCAAACCACACCTGGTGGGGTTTTCCCCCTAATTCTGGTTCCTCTTCTTTTAGAAATCATTTACAAGCCCAAAAGGAGGCAAAGAGCAGCTTCCCACAAACACTTTTACCTCCACGGAGCACCCCCCTTTTCCCCTCAGGCTTCAGGGGAGGCTGGTGCCACATCTGTGATATTTTGCCTCACTCCTGCCTCTCATTCAATACTCTCAAGAGAAAATTCTCTTCAGGAGAAAAAGTCATGTTCTTTATTACTTATTTTTTTCCCAGTTGTTTTCTCATCCACCCCGTTTTTAGCCTTTCCAAGTCCGAAGCATCCCTTCGTTTGCTGGTTTACTGGAAAAGCTGTTCACATCTATAAACAAAGCTCATTCTTCCTGATTTTATCTTTCCCCATTTTATTGTTTCCGGTTGTTGTTCAGTCTGGACGATGCTTCCACGGGGACTTTCCGAAGGAGAGAATCCAAAGCGACATCAAGTAACATCCAGGAATAACAGTGGGGGGTGATTATAAATGCATGACTACCTTTTACTGGAAGAAGCGAAACGGGCAGGAAGAAATTTGGGCTGGATGGGATCAGCCTGGGAGAGCTCACCCCGAGGGTGATCAGCTCCTGTGCTTGGGCATTCCAGCATCAGAGAGAGACTCAGGGAGTAAAGGATCAATCCCAAAAGAGCTCAAAAGTCTCCTAAAATGAACTTTCAAGGCTGAAAGTTCACCCGTTTCTCCTCTCCAGATGGGAATGAGGGAGGGAAGCTCCTCTGTCCTACAAACACTTTCATTCAACCCTTGGTCTTGCACCTTTTCCTTCCAGGACCTGTTTTTTTCAGAATTTTAAAGCCCAGTTTGGCTGCACATTGATCCTCCTCAACTCCTCCTGGAGTTTCCTGGGGAAAGGAAATGCCTTAGATCAGTTTGGAAGCTTGGAAGCATCCCCCTGACTTCGAATCCCTTGGCCAAACCTTACAGATTCAGTTACGACTTCCCGTGGCACTTTTCGCTTTCCCCATTCCTTCTTCCGCACTCCCCATTTAAGGAAAGTTCATCTGATTTCTGGAGGCTGCAGCCACGGTTTTCTGCGTCTTCTTAAAGCCCTTCCAGATGAAAGAGCTCACGTCATTCACTTATCAGATGGGACAGCACAGCTGGATTTCCACCAGCAGCTAACGGACGAGAAGTGCTGTAATTCCATGAAGACACAACCGGGAGCCTCTGCGAGATGCAAACCAGGCAGGACGAGCCCGGGAGTGTCCGAGCAGCAACTCCAAACCCAAAGCACCCAACACAGCTCCTGGTTTTTTTCTCTCTTGCTCCCTGCGGCATCCCAGCTCATCCCACATGGGAATCCTCGCTCTGGAACCCTTCCAGTCCCACCAAATCCAACCAGGAAAACACCTCGAGGGGCAGCAGCCTTTGGCACGTGGACAGACCTCGCTGCAGCCTGCTTTTCCCTTGCAGATTTGCCTTCCTTTCCTTTGATTTCTCCACAGGAAAATTGCTCGGATCCTCCAGGAGCAAAGAGCAATAAATCTGCCTAAAGCAAGAACAATCAAGACCTGTAAATAATCCCATTTCTTTAATTTGAAGGGGAGGAAAGAAAGGTTCAGGGTTATAAGATACTCTCCAGCAACATTTCAGTGTCACATCTGAACCCTTTTTTGGCATTTCTGCTCCTCTGGCAAATTTGGGATTTTTTGCTTCATCCACAGCATCACTTTGTGCATCCACACCAGGGCTTAGAAGTCATGGCTGGAAAATCTGGTTGGGTTTTGTCGTGTTTAAAAATTGTTGATATTTACGGCAGAAGTTTAGGGGCAGACAGGATCCGTGTAAATGCTTCCACATGTGATGTATCAGCCTTTACGTGGCTAAACACTGGGATTATCAACAACCCAATTTTACCAAACAATACAAGTTCTGAAGGTGGGAAGGGGGAAGCAGAGCTGGAAGTGGGTTTTGGGTTATGCAAGGTCACTCCAGAACCCGCCCGGATGGCAACAACAATAAAATTAGCCTCAATTTACGGTTTGGTGATGGCTTATTAGGTCCTGACTTGAAGTTTTAGGTATCTTCACCCCGTTCCTGAGCAGCACAGGAATAAAATATGGGTGGCACATGTGGGAATGGGGATATTTTCCAGCTGTGGTGGCAGGGCTGGTGCCGTGCTGGATACAAAACCCCAATTTCACCTGGCCAAGCCAGATCTTCTGCAAGTCATTACCCAGCTGAGAGCCCGCCCGGTGCAGAGCTCTTTTCCAAGCCTCCAGGTAAATAAAGCCTTCAAAAGCACCAAAATCCAGCTGCTCTTCCTTCCCCACGTCCCAGGGCTTTCTTTAATAAATCCCATCCCGGGGAAGTGGAAAACAGAGCTGTTTTCTGCTTTTGGAGCATTTCAGCCCCTCTCTTCTCACTCTTTTTTTCCCAAAGGCTCTGAAGCGCCACAAGCCAGGTCTTCTCCTGCCTCTTCTGCGGAGAGGAAGGGATTCTTGGCGGTAAGGGCATTAAAGATGTGACACCCTTCTGCCCCCACAAGGAATGGCCGCATCAGGAGGACAGGACTGGGACAGGAACGGGTGGCGGTCCTTTTGCTTTGGACTTTGGAAGGGGATTTCTGCGGAGGTCCCAAACCCACCTCTCCTCATGGCAGCGCTGCCAGATATTCCACCCGTGCCCTCGCTCTCGGCTCTCCCTCCGAGCACTCCAGCAACACCCATTTGCCAGGCTGTAGGATTTCTATAAACACAGCCTAAATCCGGCTCTGGGTGACAAATGCCCGCGTCAGGCGCCGGCTGCCAAGTGCCAAACTGGCATCCTGTCTCCAGCCATGCACTCGTGTGAGGCATCCGCGCTCATGGAACTGCTGGACTTTTATGGGCATGGATACAGGAGGCTTTAAACACTCGGGATTTCTGTGCATTAAGATGTGTTGGCTCAGATATCGCTCCGAGGTGCTCCGGAGAGGACATGGAAGGGCTGGCACAAAGCAGAGGCTCTGCCTGCCCTGGGATGCACCATCCATCACCTTCCCACTAACGGATCTTCTCCCGCGCCTGTCCCGGTTTGTCCTGAAGATAAATACGGCCTCTAGTTCCAGGCTTGCATCCTTAGGTGATCATGCCAAAGATGCCCTGGGTGAAAAACAGTACGGAATGGTCTCTTGCGGGACAAAAGGAAGGAATTCCCAGGAGGAAACTTCTAACCTGTGGAAAAACCCACACGGCTCTGAGCGGCACCACCGCGGCGAAACCCAGCTTTGAATCAGTGAAGCAAATCCCAAACCACTGCCAAAAAAAGGAGGCTGAGGACTGCTGGAAAATGGGATCGCTTTTGCTTTCTGTTCTCTCCAGAAATGTGAAGGAAAAGCTCAACTTTATGGAGTAAGAGCTGAGCGAGCAGGGCACCATTTTGCATCTGGATTTGGACAGGATTGTGACAAGCCTTAAAATACACAGACTACCAGAAAACCACCTCTGCGCGTCTCACACTCTCTTCCCTAAGGAATACCATGGCTCCAGAGGTGTCTGTGCCTGCTCTCTTTGAAGGGAATGGCAAAACTTGCACTGACAAAAGCAGACTCGAGCCCAATAAGTGTAAACTCTCACAGGAAAACCCATGTGCACTTCTCTGTGCTCTCCCAGCCAAAATTCCTTCAGCGCACACCTGCTTTCTGTTTGTTTTGGTGAAAACATGGAAAAGCTCGGGCTTTGCTGAAAAACAGTTCTGATTTCTCTAAAAAAAAAATAAAATAAAGAATTAAAAAATTCAAGTGAAGCATCGTTTGCTGATTTATTTCCACCCTTCGGGTTTTAGTGGGGTCTCTATAAAACCCTCTGGTGGAGCCAGCTCCGTTTATTGCCAGCATTGTGCTCGACTCCACGAAGGTCCTGCCTGTTTTGTTTGTTCCTCTGAGTCATCTCACAAACATTTTAGCAAAAGGTCCAAAGACTTACAGGGAACACAGAGAAGCCAAAATCACCAGATGGAGAAAAGCACATCTTAAGGGGATGACATTTGGCATGAGAAGCAGAAGAGAATCAGGGTTTGGTTTGATCTGCCCCAAATTATCTCACCGCTTCTACTCTGCAGGAAATTGTTGAGGTTGAACCAAAATCAGGATCAAGTTTTAGATCATTTTCTCTTTACACATTCTTTTGGGACCCCACATCTCTCAGTATGCAACCGATTAATTACAAATCCACACACACACTCACATCCCATCTGATTATTTGGGCTTCAGCTGACCCCGCAGAGGGAAGCAGATGAAAGCAATAATCAGTTCATCCAGCTACAAAGAGAAAATTAAAAAAAAAAAAGAGAGAAGAAATCAAAGCTAGATAAACATATCCTGTTCTCATGGAAAACAACAACAAAAAGGGCAGAACTGGCAGGCAAATTAAGAGAGCTCTTCCACACCTCTGTCAGAATGGGATGCTGGAAACCACGGATGGCAAAGGATGTTGAGTGCGGACCACGATGTCCCTGCTGTCCCCCAGGATGTGAGGGAGGCAGAGCATCCCAGCATGGTGCTGGCAAGGATAATTCAGGTAGTTTGGGTCATTTGGGTCGTTTTCTGCCTGGTGGGAGCTGCCAGCCCTCAGACTCAGGTTGTTGATGCTGGAGCCTTCCACAAAGCTCCCCCGGCTTTTCCCGGCAGCGCAGCGGGAGGAGGGCGAAGGGCAGAGACCCATCTGCCAACAGAGCCAGGCTGTTTCCAAAATGCCTCTTGGAAGATGGAGACATCACATCCCGAGCATCCCGGGGCTCACTTCTCAGTCCTGCCCTCATCTAAGATGGAAGGAAAAATTTAAAGGGAAGGGGATGGGACTTTCTGGAAGAATCCTGAGTTAATGATGTTTTCTGTTGGATGGAGGTGCTTCCCCAAAGAAAACTCGCAGCACTTACACCAGACCAAGGAGAGTTTCTGGCTATTTTAGACAACAAAATCATGTTGTTCCGTTGGTTGGTGTAAAAATTCCAGCCTTTTCCTTGCTCCATAGACCTATGAATCAGATCTGAGGGGTTTTTCATCATATCGTGATATTCAAAATGATTATTGTTGTTGTGATTTAATCTGATTATTAAAACAACCAGGAATAGTGGTAAAGCTTTAGTGCTTGAGGGACAGACCACGCTTCCCACTCAGCTGGGGGGCCACAAAGGTGTCATTTCCCCTGGAAAAATAAATGATTGTGCTGGGTTTAACTGCCTATCATCCAAAAAAAAAAAAAAAGAAATAACTACAAGAGGACCACCTGAGAGCTGGGAAAATCCAAAGTTTTGCTAAGGAAGAGGAATTACAGCAGCTGCAGAGCTGGGACAACACGCTTTGGAACTGCGTGCAGAAATGACTGCAGAGAGCCGTTATTAAGCTGAAAACTGTTCTCACCATGAATTCCAGGGAATGCAGGAGAGCCTGCAAGGGAAGAGCTGAGGACAGCACGTATCCCGTTACATGTTTGAGTGCCCAGATTCAATTTTGAACTCAACACAAAACCCACAAAGAGAAGCCAGGAAAAACGAGCCTTCTCGAATCAGGAGAAATGGACAAATTTGAAATAAAATGTCTCCACCTCCAGTAAAGTCCCAAATTAAGCAACAGCCTCATGCTCTGGGAAGTTATTTCCCCTTCAGTCATCTACACTTGGCCCCCGCTGAGCTGCTTCACTTTAGTCTCGGATCAGGTTCATGACATCCAATGTTTGCAGCAAAATGCCCTGGAAATGCACACAGCTCATGGAAGCAGGGCTGGATCACAGCTCCTGTCACAAACTGGTGCTTCCAGTGGCTTTTTTATTCTGCAGCAATGTTTCCAAGGACAAGCCTTGACGTTGTGCAGGAGCCAGTGGCAGTGGGTGATGCTTTCTGTCACAGGGGAGGCTGGGAGTGAAAAAGAGAGGTTGTGCGCAGCCAGCAGAGCCAGCAGAGCTCTGAGTGGCTCTGTTTGGATGATGTTTTTATGCCTTGCAAGAATCCTGACACAAATCAGGGCTGGAGCACGCTAGGGGTTGTGTGGATGCCTGGCAAGAGCCTTCCCTGCTGCAGTTCATGGTGCAAGAGCTCAGCTGCAGAAATAAATGTGGTGAACTAATGCAGCTGTGCACGGCTGGAGGGACAAATCCATGTTTTGGGTGCGGATGTGGATCCTCACTGTGGAGAAGCATTTCCCCAACTGGGATATTTTCAGCCAAAATTTTGAAGTTTAAAAAAAAAACCAGCGACTTCTCACTTCAGCTTCTCCAGGCAGGTCCAGCAGATGAGAAACCCATTTTTGGCCTGGAAACTCCAATCCTGCAGGAATCCCACACGAGGGAACCAACAGTGTTATCAAATCTGGCTTACAGAGAGGGACCACAACCATTCCCATGGACCAGAACATCCCCGGGATGTTTCACACTGCAGTGGTCCTACCAGCATTTGGGGGACAAGAAGGCAGCAACGTTTTAGGGTCAAAACCCCATCAAATCGATTGCTTCTCCTTGAGCCTGCTTGAAGATGAGGTGCACAACAACAACAAAATGTTTTCAGTCTGGACTGTCAAGGATGGAAGGATGTTCGTGGTGAGGGAGAAATTTGCCACCCACTGCTGTTGCGTTGGTGTCCAGTTTCTGAGGTCGCACTTTATTGAGTGACTGCAAGACACCAACACAAAAACAAATTCCAATCTATAAAGTGGGATTTCCAGATAATGCATTATTCCTTAAAGGAAATAAAAAAATCCCGAAAAAGCATTGGATCGCTCTTTTTCCCTGGTTCATTGACCTTTTCATATTTTCCCAGCATTTTTGTGGGATTTTGTATTACTTTGCAGTGGTGGCTGGGAAGATCCCAATCCTCTGAGCTGTCCTCACATAGGTCCATGTAGGATCAGCTCCTCATCCAGTAGCACCACAGGCCTGAAACAAAATAAAACCAAGAGCAAAGATCATCGCCAGTAATACAAAACCTCAAAGTCTCGTCTCAAGGATTGGTTCAGCCACCAAAAATTTGGATTCTGGTTTTACGCAAACCAGCCAAGAGCCTCCTGAATTTGTGAAATTCAGCTGGAGTTTCTGGAACTCTTGGAAGGAAGAAAGGATAGAGAGATTTGGCCTTTTTTTCTGTAATTTTGCAGACTGATGGCCATGGGGTGGTGTGGAGGAGCTGCAGAGCCACAGTTTTGGGAGATGATCCAAGACCCTGCATGGTGGTGGCAGGAGCTCAGCAGAGTCAATGTTCTCTTTTCCCTGTCTCCCCAAACCTTTATCTCTTCATTTAGGCCAAAAAAGAGAAGGATGTGCCAAGGTTTGCTAAGGTTTGGGGACTCAGGTGTGATTTGATTTATGTTTCAGGACTCCTGAATATTCCAAAATCACGGTGCTGCTCTCCAAACCCAGCACTGCCATGCGCCTCCACACCCCATCCAAAACTCACACCGGACTTTCCTATTTCACACCTAAATACCTAAAAAATCCATGCGAGGGGCATGACCCAAATCCTGATCTCACCTACACGAGGAGAGAGCTGCGAATTACAAGAATTACGAGGTCTCCTTCTTTCCACTACAGACTCCTCTCACCTCGCTTTGCGTGAACTGTTTGAAGCCCCTTTTTATTCTCCCTTTTTCTCACGGAAAAAGGGGGCCACTCCATGGCCTCGTCCTCAGAGCGCTCAGAACAGGCCGTGTGCTGGCTCAGAGCAAAATTCCTCAGTGGGAATTAGGAGGGTTGTGAGAGAGCACTCACAAATGCTGGGAGCAGCACTGCCTTCCCGAGGGTTGCATGAGGTTCCTGCCCGCTGGATCCGTGTGTTCCTCGGGATGACGTATCGCGTTACTAATTCCCCTAATTGCATGTCTGGGCTAAAAACAGGCTGAGTTTTCCTAAGAAGTTCCATTCTTAATAGCATTACTTCAAACACTGTGGTAAACCCGAGTCAATTTTTCAGCGACGCACGTAGGTTATAAATCAGGGGAGGGATGCAGATAATGTTTACCTTAAGCTTGTTTATCTGCCTCTGCCGCTCGTTTGTTCTGGGGTTTGCCAAAATGCAGCAACGCAAGATAGAGCGACTGGAAGGGATTCAAGCTTTCCTTCTCCAGGCTCCTACTGCGTGGAGCGTTTCCAGGAGCGCAATGCCCCAAAATAGCCACACGCGAAACTCTTTTCCCAAAGAAATTCTAGCGGGGAAATGGACAGCTAGATGGAGATTTCCTTTCTTTTCAAGAACCCAAATACTGTGCCCTGATGAAGCAGATTTGCTCTCAAGTGAGTCTGAGCACGTTTGAAGAGGAAAGATCCTCAGGGAAATCTTGGATGCAGGACAGCCCTTACAGATGCCCGTCTTTGCACGGCGTGTCAGGGATATACAGCCCTGCCTTGATGTATTTTGATAATTTAGAGATTATTTTGGGTTCCAACTTTGTTGTCTCACTCGGAACAATTCCCTGGAGACTCCCAGGAGATGCTGAGTGCAGGAGGTGGGGAACGCGAGACGTCCCTGAGCCACCGCCACGCCGGCTCCGTACCCTCCCACGGGGGACAACGTGGGGCTGAGTCATCAGAGAGGAGGACACGGCCTTGGCAGTGCCGAGCAAGATGTGCCGAGGCACTTGACCGAGAACTGAAGCAATCTGGAAGGTGGAATTTTTGAGGGGAGTGGGCGTTGATTTTCCAAATGGGATTTTTTTTTTTTTTTCCAGCGGTGAGTATCAATCCTGCAATTTCCACTGGGATCAGGAAATGACACACATGTGCATTGTTGCCACCTCCAGAAGGAGATGGGAGGCTGCCTTTGGCCATGGCCCAGCAGCAGTGAACGCGCACTTTTGGGAAGAGCATGAGCTCACCGTGGAAAGGCCACTCGCAGAGGGAAGCGAATTGTTTTCCTCCTTTTAACGCCAGCATCTTCCCTAGAGCACCAGGAAAACATGGGGACACAAAGAAACTCTCCTTTGGAAACAGAGACAGTTGAAGGAAAATACTGCCCAGCAGGCAGCCAGCGCAGGGGTGGGATTTTGTGGGAGATTTTCACGGAGAGTTGTCACTTATTGTCCGGGTCTCCCTTTCCCCACCAGCAGCAATTTGGGATGGGTGGCAATACCCAAGGTAAATTCTCTGATGGATTCAGGAAGAATTTCTTCTCGGAAAGGTTTGTTAAGCATGGGAATGGCCTTCCCAGGGAGGTGGTGGAGTCCCCATCCCTGGAGGTGTTCAGGGAATGCCTGGACGTGGCACTCAGTGCTGTGGGCTGGTTGGGGATCGGTCACAGGCCGGACTTCAGCATTCCCAGTGCCAAAGGGTTCTCTTCCTTCCTCAGATCTCCATCCTCCCTCTGCTGGACTCCACCAACGGAGCCAACCTGCATTTGTCACACATGTATTTATCCAGGATTTTTTTCTTTTTTTCTTCTCCTGGATAGCTTAGGAAGCAGCACGGAAATGAAGGAAGAGACTCAACTTTCAGATATTTGAGGTACATTTGAGGGTGTGATGCCCCTGGAGCCACCACTGCCGTGCCAGAGGAATGAGCTTATTGCAACACAGGGGAGGAAAGATGTGTGCATCACTTCCCAGCAGCAAATGCTTTTCCTCTCCTGGGTCTTGGACACTTCAAGCCTGGAAAAAAGTGGATTTTTACAGTTATTAAGTGGTGAAATTACAATATCCTGTATTTTCAGAGGTCACTCATAAACCCGACCCTCCAATTTTCCATCTCCCTTCATGTATTTAATTTACCAAGATCCACATCAGCAAAAATTCTTTTAAGGGCACTGCTTTGTCATCAAGATCATTACAGGTCAAGGGACTAATTATGAACAAGTCTCAGTGAGTCCTTTTCCACCCCACACGCAGCTGGAGCAGCGACAGGGACGTGTTTGCATCTCGCTGTTGCTTTGCTGTGAATAATGGATTTCCTGTTTGCCAGCACTGATGAGCTGGAGAAAATAATGACAATTTAAAAAAAATATATTGGATAACTGGCCAGAAATCCAGTGTAATGTGCTTTTTAAGGAGAGCAAGCTTGAGTGGTAAATAAAATTGGAGCCCAGACTGGTTGTTTCTTATGTCAGAGCCAAGTGAGTTCAGCTCTGGACAACATCCAGGGAACCTTTCCTGCTTGGGAGAGAAAGGACAGGGAGGGTTTGATGAGATTTTCCCTCATACAGGTAAGGAGGGAGAGGTTGGATGCAGGGAACACCTTCCCGCTTTGCCGAGTTCAAGGGTGGTGGCCAGATCCAGCAAACCCCTGGAAATTTTTAGGACGATTATGTTTTTCCCCATATCCAAGGAAAAAAAAAAAGGATGAACAAGATCTTGAATTGTTGTCTACAGAGAAATCTGAGCCCTGTTCTTCACGAACCAAGCCCGAGCCTCTCTGACAACTCAGATTAAAATTGGACACCTCAGCATCTCCACCTGCCCCCTCCAGATTTGCACATTCCTCCCCAAAAGAAGAACTTTGGATGCTGCTGGAGCAGTGTCATCCCAAATTTCCAGACCCAGCTGGTTTGGTGTGCTCCAAATCAGCCTCTGAGGTGTTTTCCTCCTCTTCCTTGATTGCTCAGTGCACATTTTTGTGGGCTAAATTAATGCATTTTTGGAAGTTGACAGCTCATTTACAGCCTCAGATGGTCAAAACCAAGGAATTTCTCCTGGCCTTGGACTGCATTTTGTGGGCAACCCACAAAATTGTCGCCGTCGGGGAGAGTTTCCCTCCACCACAAACCTGGTCCCCCTTTGTTGAGCTCAGTCAGGCGACCTCATAAAATTCTGCAGGACACTCACCCCGTGTCCGCTTGATTAATGACACGCATCTTTAATGAATTAGGCACCACTTCCATTCCCAGATTCGCCTCTCCCTCTCTCCGAGCCCTTGGCTGGTTTTCCAGCCATGACCCAGGGCAGGGCGAGGCGGCAGAGGTGACGTGGTCCCAGCGAAGGGGTGGCAAAGAAGGAGCTCAGATTTACCTGTCCCACCTCCCCTGCCTTCCCCGGGCACTGCTGGAAGCATCTGGGTTGTGGCATTCCCCAAGGCAGCTCCTAAAACAAGGAGGGAATATTGATACCAGATGGACAGCTGTGGGAGGTATTTTCCGGGCTGGAGACTTCCTGGAAATCCGGAGAGTCTTCCACATCTCCCCGATTCCTCTTAAAAAACAAGAGATGTTAAACCCTAAAAGAAAGCCTCCTGCTCACAATTGTTGGGGTTTTTTTCCCTTCCTGCTCTCCTGGCTCCTTCTGTGCTCCATTTCCCTTAAATTCAGCCCATTTTTCCAGCTCCAGAGCTGAATTCCTCCCTCTGCCATTTGGAGGTGTCTTTGCCTTCTTTAGAATATTTTTCTCCCTGCTGAACCACAATTTGTGATACCTGAGGTCTTCCTAAAAATCCCTGCTCATCCTGAGACCCTCAGCCACCCTAGAAACACAGCAGGGAGCTCCTTTCTAACTCTAATTGTAATCAGTGTTTCACAATAGTTCACAAAAGGGAATTTTTCCTGTAAGAGAGAGGACTGGGATAGCAAATCCAGGAGATAAGTTTGGAGTGGGCGGTCAGATATTTCATCAAACCGAATCTGGTAGACACTGAACAAAACTCAAATGGTTTTAAGGTCCAGAATCCTTTCAAACTCCTTCTTTTTTTCCAAGTCACGGCAGAGAAAAAGAGCCATTTGTTAGAAAAACAGTGTCAGGGAAGGTCCATGTGACATTTGCCAATGTTACATCATCAAAGCTAAATCTCTGACAGATCTGTAAACAGCAGCTTTTCATAGAGATGTCGGCAGAGCCTCGAACTTGTGCCTTTCAGCACGGTGTTCCTGCATCTGCAGCGAGGAGAAAACGCATGGAAAAGGATCCCATCTCGTCATGCTTTCCCTGTTCTTCACAGGTTTGGAATTTACATCATAAAATCGAGATTTTGCTTTAAAAACAGAATAAAATACTCCATCCCAGAGCAGGTTAAGGGCATGAGAGCTCCTGAATTCCAGATGTTGGGCATAAGGGCGGGATTTGGCTGGGAAAGGTGATTCCCCCTTCAGAAACAATGTCCTAGGAATATTCAGGGAGCATCCAGGAGACGAGGATTGAAAAGCCACCTCTTTCCTCAATGCTCTCGGGGGCAGAGGTTGCAGTGAGGGGCTGGGGAGACATAAAAGTGAATTAAAGTCACCTGTTACCTCCCCCACGATTCTCCAAGAGCTCTTCCAACCCTTCACGGATACGGACCCAAAGCGGAGCCCGGCTCTGCACGTGCCAGTCCTGCTGCGGAGGGCAGGACTTGGCTTGTTCTGCTTATCCAAGGATCAGGTGCATTTAAATTTGAACAAACAAGAGCTTAAGATATTACAAAACCCTTCCAGGAAGCGGAGTGAGAACAGCTTATGTTTATTTTCTGGTTTTGCTTCCCTACCTGTCTGATTTCTCTGCTCACCTTCTGCGTTGTCTCATTTAAATATTAATTAAAATGAATCCTTCCACTCCAGCTTTGACTCCAGACCCAATATCTAAACACATCTCATATGAACCTGCGCTGTAATTAAAGGGATTTGCTGAAAACACAAATTTCTGTCATCTTTCTGAATTTTTGCTGCTGTTTTTCCTCTCTGTGGGACACACACTCAACTTGCTCTCAAGAGGAAGTGAGATTTTATTCCACTTTTTTTTTTCCGTCAGAGTAATTTTTAGTTCCCACTGATTTTTAGAGGCACCCAAAGGATGTGCTGATGCCTCCCAGGGTTGTGCCCACCATCCCCAGAGTGATTTTCCATGGGCTGGACAGGCCATGTGAGAAATCCTGCTGGAACTGCTGCTGAAGTGACAGGCCCTCCACAACAGCAGATTTTCACTTCATCCATATTTATAGCAAAATGGAAACAAAATGTGCTTTAAAGTAAACAATAGAATTTCCAGAGGCAGGCTGATTTTCTGGCTTTGGTAAATTCCCAACCAAAGCTTTTCACACCGGGAGCAACCAGGGAAAGGTAAAGCAGGGAGAGTGAAATCCCAGCCTGATGGAAGACAGTGGGAAAGTGGCCACTGATTTTAACAGGGCCAAGTTTTGCCCAAAAACCTCCATAAATTGGGAAAAAAAAAAATAATAATATAAATTTGGGAGCTAAAAAAGGGAGCAAAGCTGGTGGCTGAGATCTCTGCTCTTCCGTTGGTGGCATAGAAAGCCTGGGGGTAAAAAAACCACAACAGCATCTATTAAACACTGCAAAAATCGAAACTGAGTTACAGAAGGACAGCTGATGTCAGGATGAACCACACACTTACAGTGTTCGCAGTTGTGTTTGCATCCTTATTTTATTTGCACAAGCTCAAGAAGGGACAACTTGCCCCAGTGAGCGTTTGCAGAAGAACGGATTTACCCAAACCCGATTAAATCAACAACGGCCGAGCGTCATCGCAGAGGGTTCTTGGGTTTTTCCCTTCCGTCATACAAGGAAGGTGAGTGAGCAGATGTGACCACAAAGTGTGTCATCAGGATTATTTGGTCAGTGTGGATTTTGGCTGAGAAATTCAGTGAGGCATCCCAAGGAAAGAGGGTCCAAGCCCTGGGATAGGCTTGCTGGAGAGGAGATGAACCAAAAGTCCATCCTGTGAGGAGCGGCTGAGGGAGAAAAGAAGACTCAGGGGGGTTCTTCTTGGTCTCCACAACTCCCTGACAGGAGGGGGCGGCCGGGGGAGTCGGGCTCTGCTCCCAGGGAACAGGGACAGGAGGAGAGGGAATGGCCTCAGGCTGGGCCAGGGGAGGCTCAGGTTGGACATCAGCAGGAATTTCTGCATGGAAAGGGTGCTCAGGCCTTGGAACTGCCCAGGGAGGTTTGGAGCCCCCATCCCTGGAGGTGTCCAAGGAAGGCCTGGAGGTGGAACTCAGTGCTCTGAGTTGGTCACAAGGTGGGGAATGGTAAAAGGTTGGGCTTGATGGTCTTAGAGGGTTTTTCCATCCTATGTAATCCTGGGATTCTGAGACCTAAGGGCAAAACAGAGATGTTGGCCTATTGGTCTGTGGAAATGCCCCTCTGGCCACCAGCAGAAACCTAGCAGGCTGATCAGGATGGGGATTATAAAAAAAAAACATTTTCCCTGGATAAAACAGAATTTGGTTTTCCCAGGTTTGGATAATAATATGGGTAATACTTGGGACTCGCCTTGAAGCTTCCATGAGAGGCTCTCAGCAGGCTTCCCAAACATTTATCCTCTGATCACACAGGAAGGTCCCATCCCACATCTGTCCCACATCTTAGAGAAGCAGGAACTGCTGCAAGCAGCTCAAGGCTCTGGACCATGATCTAAGCAAGACTGAGCTCCCTCAGAGCTGTATTTAAGTCCAAGGAAGCATCAGGATTTACCAAAATCACTTCAGAACTCAGTGTCACTCTCAGATGAGCAAGTTGTTGATGTGACAGTGCCGGTGACTCAGGCCACAGAGAGTCCCTGTGCAGAGCACGTGGTGGGTGTGACCCGGACACCTGATACATTGGTTTGGAAGACATTTTGGTGGCTTCTTGACATCTGAAAAATTTAAAGATCCTCACTAGGAAGGTCCCAAAACACTTCTTTGGTTTCTAATCTTGTGTGACCACAGTGAGCTCCTTCCTCATTCTGACCAGGAGGCGGAAATTTTCCTTGGAAACCCCTGTCTATATAAATGCCAAGGAAGCCACGAGAAAAACAACTGCAATAATAACAATAAATTAGCAATTATGCAAATGTGCAGGGGGGGTGGCCACGTGTAACACCTGCAGAAGGTGCTGGGCATGATGCCCTGACCCAGGGCTGGGATCTACAGGAATCATCTCCCCTTGGCTTCATGACACCCTCTTCTTACTCATCCCTCTGACGCCTCAACGCGTCCTGGATTTTCCAGCATGGCTTCCCACGGAGTGTAGGCTGGGACACAGGGAAAGGCATCACATCCATGACCCCGAACATCATCTCCACGTGCTGCCCCGCTGGAGGGTTTGGGGAACATGACTCAGGCCCTGAGCCTGCCAACATGTGAGGATGAGCAGATCCACCATATCTTGAGGTCAGCACATGGGAAATCAGCTCGGCCGGCGGCCACTGCCTGGTTCCACATGCCGGGAACAGCTGCTCTGAGCGATCCAGGCACTTCCCAGCCCGAAGGAAACTCATCTTCATCCCCAGCACCTCCCAGGTCCTGCAGATCTCCCTCCCCAGCAGCATCTTTGTTCCATGAATTATCCTGGCCTCCCTCTTTGCCTTCGACTTCGGCCAGCCAAGCTCCAGGGCATGCTAAATTCAGCCCCGCATTTATTATCCTAAAAAATGTGGGAAATAGGAAGGGTTGTAATTTCCCAAATTACTTTTCTTCTCGCTAACAGAAGCTGGCAGCAAATATATTTCAAATGTAAATATTTAAATACTTACTTGCAAGCACAATTACCTTTTTTTTTGTCCGTGACTTGATTCATTCAGAAGCTAAAAATACTTCCTCGGGAAGCAAACGTCTATGCTGGATTTTGAGGAGAAATTTTAAATCCTTTAATAATTATACCAAGGCTTCATAATTATACCAAGGGTTAATAATTCTAACAGCGTTTTCCCTGCTTTTTGGAAATCAGAAAACACGTGGATATGAAATAAAACACGTTGCAAAAATATTGCAGTGTCCAAAAAGGACAATACTTGTTTATAACACCCAGTTTAACGTCGTGAGGTTCATTTAGCCTTCAGCTTTTCCTTGGCTCCTTCTGAGCGTGGACTCGTTCCCCCGAATGCCTGAGAAATGAACAGGCTTCAACATTTTTATTTATTTGGATGAGCACAAAGCGAGGGAAAAACAGTTCCTGCCTGCTCTCGAGGCGGAGAAATCGCTGTCGCTTCTTTCCCCCCCGCGCCGGCCGTAAAATGCACAGAAATGTAAAGCAATAAAAATTTTATGAGGGGTTGTTTTTATAATGTTTACCAACCTCCTGCCTCTCTGACGCTTTCCAGAAGATAGGATTTTAACAGGGCTTCTTTCAGTCCATAAGGGAAAATCCCAATTTTAGGGGTTTTTCAGCACAGTGGTTTTTCAGCAATCTGCTCCCCAGATTTCTTCCTCTGTCCCTTTGGCTTCACTGTGAGCTTTTGGTCATGGAAATGTAAAATATTACACAGATGACAAGTAAAATGTGGGTGTAAAATACAAGGGAGATGTGAAATATAATGTGACATATAATGTTATGTGAAATATAATGTTACGTGAAATATAATGGTATGTAAAATATAATGTTATGTAAAATACAACATAGATGTGAAATACGACGTAGATATAAATGACAATGTAGGTAGAAAATATGATTTAGGTGTAAAATGGAGATGTAAAATATAATGTAAATAGAAAATAAAATGTAGAGAGAAAATGCAGTGTAGATGTCAAATATAATGTAGGAAGAAAACACAATGTGGATGTAAAAGACAATTTAGATGTAAAAATAATGTGGATGTAAAATGTGGTGCAGAGGTAAAATACAAGGTAGATGCTAAATACAGATATAAAATACAACCTTTACATCTTATCAACAATTAGGAAGCCTAAACTGGGGGAATAAATGCTTGGAATGTATTTCTAAGAAAATAAATCAATTATGAATGTTATTACTTTTGCTGCTGGCTCGAACAAATCCCAAAGCCACACAAGCTTGATTTTGAAAATTTCTTTGAGCAGCAATTTTTTTACAACTCCCATTATTGGGAATGGCCGCCTGGATTTCTCTAAAGGTACCAAATTCATCCTTTGCTGTCTCTGCAGGGGCAGAGGATCTCTCCTTTTCATACAAGAGCTGTTTATTAGCCCGAGGCTCATCCCTGATTTATCCATGCGGATTTCCAAAGCTCCGTGGGCTGGGTGCACAGCGAGCCCTGTGCCTGTCGTATGTTCCCAGCTGACGTGTTTACAGGAGTTTTGATTTACACCTTCCAGGTGTTTCTTTTGGAAAATATCCCTGCCTTTGGTTTACACATTTTTCCAATATATTTGTAGTCATCAGCAAACTCCCCCATTTGTTACAGTGGATGTGCCAGCAATCACGGGGTGTAATTTTTATCTGGAACTCGTTGGCAAAATTTGGATTTTTGGCTTTTCTTAAAAAAAACCCGAGGTAATTTATTGACAGAATTAATAAAATTCTTAAAAGCCATATTTGAGATTTAATCAGGGGGTTTTTTTGCTCAGAGACTGGGTGTCAGTCTCGTGCTTGTGGTGCACTTTTCTTGATGCAAAGCAGACGATATTTAACCTAAAATGGGGGTTAAACACCTTTTATAGTTTTGCTTTTCACCTTTTTTTTTTGAAGAACCCAAATTACCATCACACAAAAAATTAATGCTATTTATGCCATCAGAAAATATTTTATATTTGTAACATCCAACTCTATTTTCAGTCCAAAGCTTTTCATGGAACCAGGGCAAAAAGAACCAAGCAGGGCATATTCTGAGGTTGCCAAAATGCTAAAAATAAAACCAATTTCTTTAAATTTATTTTTAATTCTTTGTAAGTTTAGCGTCAATTTTTAATTCTGGATTAGCGTTGCCTTTTCATTCCAGGTCAGAAGCAAGGTTTTGTTTCTGGAAGGCTTAGAAAGGAAAACTGTCATTAATTAGGGGGTACAAAGTAACTCAGAAAATCGTTGTTTTGATTCAGAAGACAAAAATATTTTCTGGCCTCAGTTTGCCTTTGCAGTAATAGCGAAACTTTCTCCTTTAGCACTTGGATCTACTCAGGTTTTCCCACATCCCAGTAAAATGTTGTTAAAATTATAAATACATAGTCCAGCAATATTCTCAAAATAATAGTTTTTAATAAAATGTTATTATGATCCTTCAACATTTTTTCAGGATAATTCTGCACTGGAGTCCACAGGATTTATCTGCAAGAGATGATAATTAACTGAAAGAATTTAGCTGTTAATTTTATTATTTTTTTAACGAAAACACCACACTAATTTAATTTTATCCTTGTGCTTGTTGAACATCATGAACTGGGTTTGGGCTCTGTAAAAGACACAAAAATCCATTGCGTATTTGAGACGAGAAATGGGAATAACGAGCACAGCAGAAACTGGGATAACACCCATGTGAGAAACGGGAATAACTGTCGGGAAAAACCACGTCGTGGCTGCTGCAGCGCCAAACCCACGCAGAAATCGTGGGCAAGGCAGAGTCCTCCTTTCCTGGAGTCTCAGGCATCACCTGCAGTGCCCAGAGAGGAATTCCTAGGGAATATTAGTGGAATATTATCAGGCTTTCCTATGGAGGTTAAACGAAGAGAATAAAAACAGCAGTTATTTGAATTCCAGGTGCGTGGTGCTGACAGCGGAAAGGGAATCTAGAAACGCTGATTATTTAAGCTAAGGAAACCTGGAAATGCAGATTCATTTGTCCATTTATCCCGAGGCACTGGGAAGTGAAAAGTTTCATTTTCTGTGCTCATCCAACCCCAAACTCCTTGTGCAAACCCCACCAACCCTTCCTTCAAATGCCCTCCTTGGAGAGCTCATCCCAACCAGCTCATGAGTCACCGAGGGGTGAACACTGGATTGCTCACCCCGAGGCAGTTTTCCTTGGAATTAGGAAGCAAGTCCCAGGAGCGAGGGATTGCACAATGTAAGAGTAAAAATATCAAGCAAACCCTCGGCTCTAAAGCCAGGAATGGAAAGAGAAAAGATTTGACAGTTGTCAATGCGTGGTAAATTGGGAGGCAGATTAGCAGCTCTACTTCTGAACCTCTGAACATCTGAAACCCGTTTCCTGTTTAAAAAAAAAAAAAAAATCAAATCTAGGTGGATGACCTCAGGCAGGTTTTTTTTTTTTAATTAACGAATGCAAATTGTACATCATCACATAAAAAAAAAAAAAAATAAAAATGGGCCGCTCTTGGTGGTCTTGATCCCTTCTGTATAGGAGAGAAAGGGGAGGGAAAAAACAAGAAAAAATAAACTTTACCTTCTCACTTTCAGGGTGGGCAACGCCATTCCAGCGGCGGGGTCCTCGGCTCTGGGAAGTGTTAGCGCTGTCACCGCAGTCCCGGTCCCACCAGCGGCCCTTCCCCGCTTGCTCCGAGGGAAAACATTCCCTGAATTCCTCCTCCTTTCTCCCCTATCTTTGCCTGGGATCCGCGCTCTGCAGGTTCACGGCGCTACTGTCAAATTGCAGGGGACAGGGCTAATCTAAAGCAGCAGCGACTCAGCAGCGAGGAAAAACATTGACAAATTTGCTGTTTCCAATCCTTTCTACTCTTTCCAGTCTGTTGTGTTTTGGTTTCTATTTTTTTTTTTTTTTCGGTCCTGAAGCTATAAATACCCAGCAGCAGCTGTAACTTGTTGCTGAAATGTGCTTTATAGATCTGTTCTGGCACAACGCATTTTACTGGGTTCAAATTTGATACTGGGAGTTCTGATTTTTACGTCTTTAATGGTCCTGCTGGCTTTGAGCTGCTCGTTGCTGTGCCCTGGTGAGGATGGAAGCCCTAAAAGCTCATAAAAAAAGGTAACACATGCTCAAAGATCCATTTAGTTATTAAATCGTGAAAAAAAAAAAAGCAGTTATCTTTTGAAAGCAGTGCATATTTCATGTTTGTTCGCTGATTTAATGCAAGGTCTTTGGCAAACCACAGAATCATTAAATTTGCCTTTTTTTCCCTGTCTTTGGGACACTGATTTCCTACTGGACATCTGTCGCAAGGTTTGAGGGTTTTGCATGGAAGAAAATTCCCTTTGACCTCAAAAACAGGGAAGACAGGTTGGATATGATCTAGATAATCACCATGCAAAAAAATTCAAGGATTTTTCTGCCAGTCAATTCTATGCCCAACCAATAATTTAGGGAAATTGCAGGTCTGAGAGGTGCACAGGTGTTAGTTCATAACTTAATATATCAATAAAATCTGTAAACTCCGTGCTTCAGCTCTTACCCACCCACTGACATCCTCAAGCTGTGAATCAGACACGAAATTTATAGCAACGCATTTATAATTCCACATTATTATAAATAATTTGCCCTTTATTACAAATAAATCACCCCTCTTCACCCCAAAAGCTGTTCCTAGGACACGGCCTGGAGAGGGGCATTCCAGAGTGCCCTGACACCCATTCCCAACAATCCCAGCAGCTCTTTTTCTAATGAACGATGACTCCAACATTAAGAAAATCAATTAATCTTCTGAGGGCTCTTTCAAATGAATCCTCTTATTATCTGGCTATGCCCTCAGCCGGGATAGTTTAGAAAATACCAGCTCCTATCTTATCTTGTCACTTCTTATGCCGATGGGGGGGAAAAATAATGGCTGCAAGAGCCACAGGGGAGGATAATTAGTAAAATCAAGTGACTCGCTGTTTGTTTGCCTGGCAAAATGAACTTTTACCCCTCCACCGCCACTCCTCCCCCCAGTTTTCACCGTCTTATCATGCAGCATTTGACATGACAGGTTAATGAGGAAACCCCCAAACTGGGCTTCTGCAGCTAATTGTGTTGGTGGTGGCTCTGGGCTGGGAGGGCTCCATGATCCCCAGGAAATCCCAGCTCTCGGGGGGATGCAAAGGCTGAAAATTCATAGAAACACTCACACAAAGACACTAAATTTCTCTCATTATTGCTTGGAATTCTGGGGGAATAAATGCGCAGATTTTACAAGATTTTGATTTGAACGGTGCGCAGCATTTTTATCTTCTTCTCTTTTCATTCATTTCATAATTATTTTTTAAGGTGACTGAAGCATCCCCCCTAGTCTCCTCCACAGTGCACTCCAGCAGAAAATGCAATTTTTAGACGAAAAAGCAAAAATTTGGACAACTGAAGACAAACTCTTGCTGTGGGTGTGAGTGGAAAGAGAATCTCGTGGCGGGCTCTCCCTAATAATTGTCCAGTGGTGGCATGAGGAGGTGTCCCTGTGCTTGACATCACCCTCTGCTACCTCCCAGTTTCTCCCAGAGTTTGGGATCTCCGCTCTTAATTGACATTTCCAGGAAGGGTGTGTTCAGGGGGTTAATTTTTTTTAGGGATGAGTAGGGATGATGCAAAATTTGGGGCTGGTTTTTGCTGCTGGTTTTACTGCTGGTTTTTGGGGTTTTTACAATCTTTTGCTGGTTGGATTCAAAAGTGAAATGTCATTGATGAGTGAGATATGGCCCAACCCGTCTGCTCTCAGCAGGGCATCCCCCGTCACTGACACAATGTTTTCTCTCCATCGGATTTATTCCTTCTGTTCGCCCTCTCTGCTCCCCAGCCCAGCACCTCTGCCTGCTGAGACCACCACAAAACAGGCTCTTCCTGCTGAAATTTTATGCCAGCAGGAAAATCAGCTCCTGTGTCCCACAGGGAAACACTGGAGCTCTCAGTGACTCAGGAACGTGGAGGTGAGTGAGGAATAATCACTTTCTCCAGCTGCCTTTTCTCCATGGAAAAGCTGATACCATTAAATGGCCGGTTTTTTAGGTGATATCCCGTTCAAAAAAGCTGCTGCTTAGATTTTTCTCCAGAAATCTTCACTTTTACACTCTATGGGGTTACTCCATGTCGTCCACCCCAATCCCATGATCAGCACACATGAACAAACCCCTCAGCCCATTTCTGCATCGAATTTCATTCCCAGTCCCTGGATTTATTGACATTATAATGGGCAGCCCACACAAACTGCAGCCACGGGGCCAATTAACGGCACAGACAACACGACATTTGAGAAGTTGCTAAACTCGGTCTTGAAAATGATCTCGGCTTTCTCCCTGTAAAAGGATCTCGCTCTGTCATCGTGTATTAAACTGGAAAGCTTCACGTTGGAGAGCAGCACAAACTCATATCCTGATAAGGCCTCACATCATGTTTCAACAGATCATATCTCCTGTGGCTTCAGTTCATATCTGCCACGGAAATGTGAGAGGGATTTGCTGAGGGAAAAGTTGCTGCAGACGCTGTAAGAAATTTCTTATTTATGTTTTCTGCCAATAATTAATGTCAGGTTTCCAAGCCAGTGCTGCTGAGTAGACCCTTCCAAAGGAGGGAATGAAAAGGGACCTCAGAGCTCACCTCAACCACCAGCTCTGAGACAACGTGGATTTAAAAGCAATATTAGGGTCCTGTTCCCAAACAAGATCCAAGTGTTGGACTCAATGATCTTGGAGATCATTTCCAGCCATAACAATCCCATAATTCCATGACTGTGTTCATAAATCTGGGCATCAGTCAGTCAATCATTAGCCTGAAGTCCACCCCAGCAAGCCCTTGATGAATTTTCGTAAACACAACAGTAAAATTATCTCAGCCGTGCTTTTCCTCCCAAATTCCAACGCGGAGACTAAAATTGACCGAAACATTTGGAAAAAGCTGCGTTGATTTCTCTGAATTGTTCTCCCCATCAAAAGCCTTTTGAAGGTCACCACCTTCTTTTTGACATTTATGGAAGCATTGCAGATAATGCCATGGATTCCTTTATTTTAAAAAAGTTCAAAGGTCCATTAAGGCCTTCCATGCCGTACAAAAGGTTCAATCCAACGGAAGCCATTTTTCTCCCCCGATTGTTTGGAGCCGCAGGAGAACCAAACAATCTGTTATTCACACAGATCTACCCAGGAACGTGTTTCCCGTGCCCAAGAGGTCCATGCTGTGACTTAACAAAAATAACTTTTCTCTGGGCAGCTTGAAAACAATAAATTTGTCCATAAGCAACAGTTTTATATGAAAATCTGGGTAGTATTTGTAGGTATTTGTGGTAGATGAGAGTTGAGATCACGGGGTACAGAAGAAAATGCATTGTCTGAAAGTCAAGTCCGTATTTTGTACGTTAAGCTCATGGCTTCAATACGGTGATGTCAAAAAATACACCAAAAACCAGAATCTGTGTGGGCTGACCATTTTTCTTGTGCAACTGTCCAGTTTTAAGCCAATTCCTTGCTTTCCCACCATGACTTGGGAAAACAACGGCTTTCGGCGCTTTTGAAGGGACCTGCCTTGAACGGAGATCTCTGTTCCTCCATCTCGGCTGTCCAAGTTGCCCTGTGTAATACCAATGTTATTTCCTTGATATTATAAATAGGATTGGGGTTGAATATGAATAAACTCATACCCCTTGGTATGCTTTGTAACTCTAATCAGTGTTTTCCTGTGAAAAGAAAAGGGAAAAAAAAAATAAAAAGGAGGAATGTTTATGTGGAAAATAAAGAGGTGCTAATTTTATCTTGTGAAAGTGGATATCTCCTTACGTCCCTCCAACTTCTAGAAAGATAACCAGAATGTATTATATCATCTAAATCCAGCATCCTAGGAGATCAAACGGAATAATGTACACATCTGCCAGGGCTGATTGAAGTATTGCTGGTGCTCACTTCCGCTTCGCTAAGTATGTGTTTCATTGATAGACGGAATTTGCCACCACCATGAAAGAAACTCCAAGTCCTCTGTTTGTGCCAGTTGATTTCTGTGATATCTCTGAGGCTTTTAAAATAGGGCTCCAAAATAGATGTGCCCTTGTCACCCCTGTGTTTAAGCTCTCTCCAACAGGAAATGGCACGGGTTCAAATTTTTTTCTGCTGGAAGCCACATGGAGATAGATAAGAATCATGTCTTGTCTATGACTAAGCATTGACATTTAAATGTTTAAATTATAGTCAAAATGATCCATGGTGAACCCACCTGAGACTATTTTTCTTTGTCTAAAGTCCTACTTTCGAGCCTCTTGAAAGGGAAGGTGGAGCTCTCGGGGTTGTGACATGACCATGTTATGGGAAGGAAATGGAAGTTTGCTTCATTGTTGGTCTTCAAAGACGCTTTTGCTACCGTGCACCACATCATCTCCACCAGTTTATCCCTGGCTTCTCCATCCTCAGGATGGTTGGTTTAAAGCACCAGGTTTACAAGGATGAAAAAGGCTTTCACTTTGCCAGACCACAGATGTCGGCTTCAACATGCCTGGAAAAAAACCACATATATTAAAAAAAATGAGTGGTATTTCCTCGGAACTGCTGTTTCTTCTGGAGGCAGGGGGCAGCTGGAGGGGTGAGGAGGGCTGGGATGTTTATGAAGTGTGCGGGGAATTTGGAAGGAAGCTCACTGAAGGAGGACAGATGGTTGGGGGAGCTGGCAGAGTGACGCTGAGCCTTTCACTTCTGGGTCGTCCAGTTCAAGAGCAGCCTTGGTCAAGGATGGCACGGAGCCATCTCCGGCGAGCGGCTGTTCCATGAGAAATGTGGCTGGTGAGGAGCAGCTCCTCTCTGGATGGAGGAGAGGGACAGTGGTTTTTATTCCTGATCCATTAGTGGAGACGCTTGGGAAATGTGTGAGGGATGTACAGCAGGGACTGGTTCGGCGGCACGGACTGGGTGGCAGGGTCCAGGCATCACCTCTCCAAGCCAAGAACAAGGATCCCCGTTGGGATTCAGGTATTGCTGTGGGTAGGGAGAAGCATCCCCAGAAAGGAGGATGATGCTGCCAGCACCAGCCTCGGATCCCGGAAAGGAAAAACCTCCTCTTATGTCTGTTTAATTCCTGAGAATGTTCCCATTCCTCCTTTCATTCCTAGAAAACAAGGAATCCCTTTTGTACACTGAGATCCAACCTCACTGGAACTGTGGCCTCATGGAAACATTCCAGGTGTTTTGGGAGTTACTCCGTGTTTTAGCCTCGCTTTACTGTTATTCTGTAATTTCACTCTAAAACACCAAAGGTTTGGAGGAGTTTGGACTTTTAAGTTGCAAGATAATTTTTCTGATCACTCTTGGATTTTAGTAAGTGCAGCAAGAGAAAGAAAGGAAAGGAAAGGAAAGGAAAGGAAAGGAAAGGAAAGGAAAGGAAAGGAAAGGAAAGGAAAGGAAAGGAAAGGAAAGGAAAGGAAAGGAAAGGGAAAAAGGAAAATTCCTTGATTAGGAATATTACCAAATCTTAAAGCAAAAATCTTTGCATACAGAACACCTCTTTTTCCATAAATGTTATTCCCATGCATCCGTTAGGATCCTACACCAGCTCAGTTTCAGAAAAGTTCATTTCACAGTTTGAGTTATTGGGACATTTTACATATTCAGTCTCTTATGACTTAAATATTGTTTTGGAAATCCAGCAGCCCAGTGGAATCCCACAATGGCTCTTCACAAATTAAATTTCCCCAGGACAACCACAGCCAAAGGCAACTGGGAGGGAAGAGTGGCAGCCAGGATTCTCCAGCTGGACGACCGGGGTTTGGCTGTTTAATAGACATAATTATCAACCCAGTCACAAGTTTATAGCTCTGCTGGCAGCTGGGTGGTGTCTGACATGGATTTGTCTTCTCACAGACATCGCTGGTGCCTGAGATGTCCAGGAATGTCCATATCCTGAAGGCAGATAGAGTAAGGAATTAGGCTGCCAGGAATTTGTATTTCCCAAGTCTTGCCCAAGCTGAAGTCACTGACTAAGGTATCTGGTAGGAGAAGGATTGATCATCCAACAAAAGCCAAGCAGAGAGGAAGATGACTCTGAAATAATGGGCAAGAAACTTGGAATATAACTTCCCACAGGTCTGGACTCCAAGATTTCCATGAGGAGTGTTTGGATCAATACCAAAACCACTGAAGCTGATAAAAAATCCGTGAAGATTCATCCGGCTTTAGAGCAAGCCAGGGAACTCAAATCCCTCTCACTGGGAAAACAAGTGATAGACACGTGGCAGTCTTAATTCTTAGCTTAATACTTACTATTTAATGTTTATTTTTATTAATGCCATTCCTTTGTTGGGAAGAAGGACATGTAAAGAGAAAGGGGGAAAAAAAGAGAGAGGGATCTTGTGTGGCTTTGCAGGGGAATTTTTCTGTGCAAAAAGATCATCCCGCCAGCAGAAGGAGCTCCAGCTAAAATTCTGGCTCTGCTCATTTGGTCCTAATGAAGTTTATGGACCTCAGGAAAGAACAAAAGGAAAAGGTGAAACAGCCACTTTCAGGAGAGAAAAGTGGGATGAAGCTCCAGGCAGAGGAAGGACCAAAAAGTGATATGGGCACAGATGATCCTGTTGACACATCCTTGTCTTCAGGAACCACAACCTTCCGGACTCTGTTTTCCAAAGCAGAGGCTGGTAGGATTTCAGCAGGATGTTGTCATTCCAGGTGAGTCCTGCCGACAGCTGCCTGGTGGGATTGGCACTCCAGCAAGGAACGAGACCCAAATTGCTGCTTGCCATTGGCTTTGGAGACGCAAAGTGGTACAAAGGCAGTGTTGCCCTTTCCAGAGTGAGGAATTTCCTGAAACATCTCTGCTAGCTTTAACTTTTGATATTAAACAATGAAAGAAGGATTAAAAAGAGAAGAAAAATTTAATAAGAATAAGGATAAAGCTCAGGGGAAATGATCCAGTTAGTATAAATTAATGTAATTATTATTATTCCAGGGAAGTTCTTACATTTAAGGAGAGAAAATAAAACCACGGGACACCAGGCCAAGAACCAAAGTGCCTCCAGCAGATCTTTACAATTATCCAACGTTCCAGCTTGAACAAAACCAAGTAATGGGATACGAGAAATACAAAATATCCTCCAACAAAGAACCAGGAATGCCTGCAGTGCTGAATTCCACAAATAAAATGCACTCCTTAGTTTAAAGCTGATAAAGCTGCTCTTCTGCCACAAGCTGTTCCACAGGCTGCATTTCCCTGCAGAAAGTTATCCACAAGGAATTAGCTCCGTTATCCTTTGTTTATATGGATTGATGATAATGCAAAGGCACTAAAGAGCTTTGATAGGAGATTGTTACTCCTGAGTCACAGAAACACTGCAAAAATCTTCCCCTTGAAGACAAGAAAAATCCATAAATTTCACAGCATTTTTTCTGCAAGTTCATTCTAATTTACTCTTGCAACATTCATGAGCCACAAAATGCTCTGGGATGTCTTTAAAGATGTATTTTCTCTAAGAACTAAATAAATTCAAAAGGCAGGAGGGGTATTCCTCATTAACTTCCTGATTTATAATGCCAGAATCCTTTTCTCCCTTATCAAATCAATGCACAAGAAAAATCAACAATAAGATAAACATGAAAAGGAGCAGCAGTGTTTTGCTGATTTAAATACTTCTCATTTTAAAAAAATATGTATCTGACATATACATTTGAATATTATTATATAAATGCACATATGAAAAGGGAAAATATCTATCTTTCCTTGTGCAGGAAAAAGAAGCAGTTGGAAGAAGTAACTCTTGCTGCTCTTCCCCTCTCGGCAACACTTCTGAGGTTAAAGGAATAAAAATCCATCAATTTGTACAGGCTGACCTTGCAGTGTTGGGTTTTAGCTGAATTCAGATGTGCAGGATTAACCCAACAGAGTTTACATGACATTGATTTAAGAGCTGCCTTACAGGACCTTCCAGCGAGTTCCATTAATCGGAATCTTTAATCGGGCCTTGGGACGAGGAAAAAAGTTGCTCAGCAGACGTGCAACGTATGATAAACAGATGTCCCCATGCATCAGATAAATCCAAATGCAGCCAGGGATCACTAATCGAGGACGTGGTTTGGGGCAGGGAGCAGTTCCTCAGCCACGGTTTTGCTGAGATGAAGACGGGACGGAGATCTCCGGGTTGGAAATGGGATTTCTCACCTCCCAGTGAATGTTCAGGAATCACCTGAGAGCACCCATTTGGGAATAGACTCCCAGGTGCTGGGAAAGAATGACCATGTGGATGGTTGGACCCCCAAAAAACGCAGGATTGATCAGCAAAGACCTGGAAGGGTTTTAATGGGAGTCACTCCAAGCAGGGGAAAAACCTGGTGATCACGGCACCAAAGTGGGAAAGGACGTGGCTCTGTCCACAGCATGAGTTTTGTAGATGAATTTTGCACTGAAATTTCTCCAGCAAAACACGTTGAGCCCTTGGAGCAGAAACTTCATTCCAATTCTGGATTTGTCATGTCAGTTTGGTTTTTATTTTTAATATTGGCTTCTCTCACTCAATATCTCATCTCCTCTGCAGTCAAATTTAAACCTCCATTTTTTACTTTCTTTTTGTCTACCAATTTTCTTTCCCTGTTATCTTCTTCTAATGCAGCTCCTTTTTCTTACACCCTTCACATTCCAGCTAGGTCCCCTTATCTACCATTGAAAGGTACCAAGAAACATCTCTTCGCTCTTGGGTCTCATTCTTGAGTCCTGGATCTCTTGGAAAATCCCACCCAAACTCCCATGACCCCGGCTGGAGCACACCCAGCCCAAACTAGTATCTCCAGGGAAGTCAGCTGTCAAATCCTAGCAGATCTCCCAGGCAAAACACAATTTTTCAACTCCTTATCACTCTGTTGTGCTGGGGCAGCTCTCGGCAGGGACAGGAAAAGGGCAAACAGCCTCTGGAAAGCCAACGCCTGCCAAATTCCCGATCATTTCCACAGCGTGGCCGTGCCAGGATTTCACGCAAGAAAGCCAGCCATGGTTTTCGGACGTGAGTTTGAAGACCCATTTCCTGAGTTATTAGGATTGAAATTCCACAAAGAATAATAGGAATATGAAATCAGGCTGGGGTAAGGGATGTGTGTATGGAAGGATGTCACCCAAGGAGGCAAAATTTCCACCAGTCTCTGAATAACGAGATGGAAGATCTTAAGGCAGGAGTTGTTATCAGCTTAATAATGGCATGGCTGCCACATCCACATGGATTGCACCAAATCCAACTGGTTTTAGCTTTAAAACTCCACGGAAATCTCTCTTGACTGCTACAAACCTCTCTCACCCCAAGCGGGATCTTTATGGCAAGAGTTTAGATGTGGGAGCCAACTTGCAGCTCAGAATTTGGCCCATTGCTTTGGAGGACATGCCAGGAGTAGCCTGTGATGTTGTTTGGTCTCTGGAGGCAGCCCAAATGAGAGCAGAACAAAGCTTTGATGCAAATGAAAACCTACCAGCGAGTACAGCTAAATAAAGAAAAAAATGATTCTTTGTTATGGAAACCAGCGGAGGAAATCTTGAATTAGTCAGTGCATCGTGACCTCTCTCTGCCCTCCTGAAAAATGTGCATTTTCCTAAAGCCTTTGGGCTTTCCACTGCCAAAAAGGAGAAACTGTGCGACATTTCCAGCCACCTGGTGCGAAGCCCAAACTTTATTTAGCAGGGGGTAAAAAATCATCTTTATTGTACAATAAATGTTTTTCAAAAAAGAGTAAAAAAGCTGAATAGTTTTGTGCAAAGCTGAATAGTTTTGAGTGGCTACATCCAATCATGGCACAGACAGGAAAAGCTTGAGTTGATCTTGTGAATGAAGCATGTGGTAATTGTTTCCGTACATCCTCGTTAAGATGAAAAGCTACACAAATAAACAACAACAAAATCTTCTCTGCACCAATCAGGGGCTTGTTCCAAAAGAAAAATTTTTTAAAAAAAAGCAAAAACCAAAGTGAAAAATGTGGCCTGGGGTAGTCCTTCCCGTGCTTCCTACTGGGAGGAGCAATGGATTGATAGGGGCTACGGGAGGTGGCCCTGCGCATTTTGCCTTTTCCCTGGGTCACCTTTGGGCAGCACCGCTCTGGCGCAAGGCTCGGCTGGGAATGAGTCAGCGGAAGGTGAGGAAGGACATGGAGAGAACCAGAAGTTACGGGGAAACACGACAATTAACACCGGAGAAACTGCCCTTGAGGGACCCAACGGAGTCACAACAGAGAGGAACCTTCTCCAGACGGGTGAATAATGACGTTGCCACCCACCAGGTTTTACCGCCACAGTGACGGGGCTCACCAGAGAGGTCCCTTTGAAGTTGTGAAAGGGACAGGGCAAAGGTGACCTCCATGCAAGCTCCAGGTTCCTTTCCTGCAGCAACTCCCTGCCACAGCTGTGTCCCTGGGACGGGGACCTCTCTAATTCGGAGCTGGAGACGATCCCCAGCTGACATCCGCAGTGAGGCTGCGCTGGCTGAGGGCTGCACAAAGAGTTGTGTATTCCCCATAATTGTCCTCCTTATCAGTGTGGGTGAGTGTGCAGTAGTCTAAATCACACAGTCATGACACTCCACATGGCTGAGCAGGAAGAGCCCACTTGGCCTGGGCTAGATTAGTCTAATCCCACCTCCCTTGTTCTGTCATAATACCCCTCCATCCCTTCACTCCCTATAAAAATATCCAGCTGTTGATTAAAATTAGTGAACTGTTGGCTTTCGGAGTTGAGTTGGCAGCTTATTCTCTGTATTTCCTAGATATCTCTGGATGAATTCCCCATTTACTCGGCGGCCTGATCCTGTGAACTGCCAAGCTCTCCCAAGCGGGCGGGATCAAGCCTTGGCTCTCCGGAGGCGCGGATAAATCAGGGCTGAACGGCTTCCTCCTGTTCCTCCCCACCAACCTGCTCCCAGCATTGACATCTTCCCTCCACGGGTTTCAGGCTGCCTTCGGAAAGAGAAAAACAAACGCTGGCCCTTCAGCTGGGTGTTCTCAAGAGCTCCACTCCTTTGAAAGGGGGACTAAAATAAAAGTCTGTCTTAATGCCCCCACCCCACTCCAGGCTGTGACAGGATGCTGCAGGAAGCCACCAGGCTCTGCTCAGCTCTACGTCTCATCCAGCAATCCCAAGCAGGCTGCAGAACACCAAGATTTTGAGGAAGTTGCTGTGAAATGCAAAATATTTCCACGTCTCAGCCCAGATTCATCTTACAGAGCCTTTGCTGTGGCAGCAAGAGCTTGCAAAGAAAAAACTGGGGGGGAGAACGGCCTGTGCAGAAAGAAAACAGATAAAGTCATGGGGGCAGTTGGAGGAATGTTTTGGAGTGGAGGAATCATTTCTTTATTGGTTTTCTTCCTGCAGATTCTTTCTGGAGGGCTTGGAGAAATGCTGGGAATCCTCAGCTGGTGCATGTTGCTGCTGGATTTATTTTCCACCAGCAAAGGCTCTGCCTCCAGCTCTGTGGAGTCCTGGGAAGTCAGTGGGAGATTCTGGCTGCTCCTAGAAGGACGGGGTGGCTTGGGACACCACCAGCTGCAGAGCTGGACCCCAAAGTAGCAGCAACCTTGTGTTTACAGCCACTACTGCCTCAAACCCAGGGTGCAGCAGGTAAATCATCAACCTCAGTGACTCCATCCTGTCTGGAATGGGATCACTCGGGTCTGACAAAGGGCTAGCAAAGATGTGTCACCACACAGTGGCCCAAAAGCAACAGATTGCCATTAAAACCACCGTGCTTGTCCCCACTGTTGGGACCTCACCCAATACAAACACAGACTGATTGTTCCAGGTAAGAGTTGTTGGAATTTAATATAACTTTCCTGACTCTTTCCATTAAAAAGGACCTTGAAGCTCTGGTTTGTCAGCAGTAGTGCACGAGGAACAGTTTTGAGGAGATCCTTCCCTACAGAGCTGGAATTCCAGCAGGAGTACAAGGAGGATCAAGCAGCATTTCACAGCTCAGGCTGGGGGTCAGAGGTCCTGTCATTCAGCTGTGAAATCTTTATTATAATTTTCAAAAGGAAGCACAAATTCTGCCATGCAGGAATGAAACTGGTCTTCAAGACATTTCGATGATTTGTTTTTAATATCATGCTCCCTGTAATACGTTAAAAGCATAGGCTCATAGAATTATGGAATTGTTTAGGTTGGAAAAGACCTCTGAGATAGCCCAGAGAGGATTTGTATGCACACATCAATCTCCTGGAGCACCATGGAGAAAGACAGGGTAGGAATAATTTGCAAAATGTTTTCTTAAAGATGTTTTTTCCCCAACTTTCCACTTTCCTCACTCACTTCAGTCAATTTTCTGAGTGAACATGAGGGTGTGGGATCTTCTGGGACAGCAGCAGTGAAGGCATGAGCTAAGGGGAGTCAAGGGAAAAGACCCAGCAGTGTGGATGGACAGGGCAGGGCACATCCTGGAGAAATCATTCCAGGAGAATTGGAGCCTTTCGGACATGCCTGGGTGAGGAAGCCTGAAAAAGAGGATTCCTCTGGATGCTGAGAGCCACATTTCCACTGCACAGGACTGCAGGAGCTTCCTCTTGGCACAGGGGGGACACAACGTCAAAACATTCCGGGATTTGTCAGGATTCCAGGACTCTGCTCATTGCCCGCTTATCCCTTCGGTCCCTGAAGCAATCTGGTTTTGGTGTGTCATTAACTTATCAGCTCAGCCTCAATTTATCTGCATTCACCAAGATCTGAAGTTGTGATGTTTATTCCCACCACTCCGTGGGCGGAGGGAGATCCGCTGTGAAGATTTTCCAGCAATTTCCTTTATGTTCTTTTCGGACAAAAGCTTTGGATGCAGCTGCACAACTGTCATCAGGTCTCCAGGCAGGAGAAGGAGGGACAGCTGAGGGCCTGAGTCCCAGCAGGGATCACATTCGAGCCCTCAAACAATCTGATGGGCACTGGAATAGTCATCTTTTCCAAAGGTCCCATGGAATTCGGTGCCGACAAACTTTAGCCTCTGGCATGGAAACTGAACGGGCTTAGAAAAGTGAACGCGCTGAGAAAATTGAACATGTTTCTACCTCACACCCTTCGGAACCTGCCAAGAGCCATCTCAAATAATTGGTTTCATGCTCTGCAGGATTTTCAGTCTCCTGAAAAGAGAAAGGCACAAGAAAAAATGTGGCTTCCAGGACTGAGAGCAGACATCTCCAACGATGGAGGTGGTGGTTTCCCAAGGAAAGAGCGCAAGGAGTTGTGCTCATCAATATGCACACCAGTAATAATAAAAATTCCCAGGGAAGGGAATGAGAAGTGACACCTTGGATTGATTGCCATGAGATGACTGGGATGACAATGAGACTTTAAAACCCATGGAAGTGGCATTTTCCTTTCCATTTCCCACCCAGCTCAGCATGTACATCCCTAAACTTTCCCAGATTTGATGAATTCCACCAAAATTTCTGCTTGCCTGCAGCAAGGGCAGCATGACCTGCAACATTCCTGGCAAAAAACCAGCAAGCAAGAGGAACACAGCAAGGATTTGCAGAGTAAATACAATTTTCTGCCTGAAAATCCTATGGCCAGTTCAAAATCCGTGAACACAAACCCCTGGAAGAAAGGGAGACCATGGATGGCATTTGGAGAGCAGAGGATCAGAGTTTTTCAGCGCAGCTCCGAGCTCAGGGTGGGTTGGAAACGCTGCCACTGAGCAGGAATGCACAAAGGAGCTGCAGGATTTCACTTGGTGGATGCAAGGGTGTGCAATGCCCACGGCTTTTCCTCCTGGAGTTTCTTTGTTCCTCCACTTTGGATTCCAATTGCTGAGTGAGGCAACCATGTTGTCATAAATTGTCATATTTGCCACAAAATTTCCCTTTGTGATCACCACTGAGGAGAATACGGGAAATTCTGGGAGTGTTTTGCCAAAACAATGTGGATATTCAGCCTGAGATCGACAACCCCGTGCAAGAGCGTGTCTAGAGCAGATTTAGGCAGAGGGGGACAATCTAAACAGCTTTTATTTTATTACCCTGATATGTTTAACTTTCTTCCACCCTTTTTTAGAGGCTGGAACTGCAGGATTTGCCCTTTGCAGCTGTATGAACTGTATGTTAAGAGTAACAGAGCTGTCTCAAATCCCTTTGTATTCCAGGGACATTTTTCCAAGGCATTTTGTCTTCGTAACAATACCCAGAGCTCCCTAAATTTTGGGAAGGTCATTTGTTTCCTAGCAGAGAGATTCCCTTATCCAGAGCTTACTAGAGCCCAAACAACAATTTATAAACTCTAAGCTCCTTTCTCCTTCAAGATGAAGTGCTTTAGTGTTGAAGCCAAACTAAATCTTTAAATGGTATAAGAGGCATTTGGATTTTTTTTCCCTGCCCAGCTGACAGTAGGTTTACAGTTTATAATCTGGCCTTTGTAAAGGCATTTGTCAGCCTGGATATTTCATTTTAAAACGCGACCACCCATGAGGACGCACAGACAGGAAGCGTTTGTTCACTTGCACCAACAGCCCATTTGAAGGTTGGCTGCAAAATAACAGAATTTAGTCACAAAGGCAAACTTTTTTCTTTTTTTCTTTTTTCTGGTGCATTATCTCCCTCACATCTCGTTTTAAAAAGCGGCCTTTGTTTACGGGAAGCCAGTCCTCGGCTCTAAATTTGGAAATTCGACGTATTCCCCTAATCCCCGCATGCTCGCAGGGGTGCTGGCTGTGCATCTTTGGCCTCCCAAAAGACAGAGCTGCTTTTATCTTCTCTCCCAGGGTCCCCAGTTTAGCTGCCCCACCGGAGGAAGAGGAGTCTTAGCACTCCAGGGGCAGAGGGGAAATGCTTAGCCCAAGTTAACAATTTCCACCAAACGAGACCCGTTGGAAGCGCTGCAGCTTCGTGCCCATCCTATTTTTTCAGATGTGTTTCCACGTTTAGCAGAGGTTTGGTCGTGCCAGGTGCTGGTTGCTTTTGCAGTTGAATAGAAACCTGTCCAAGCCAAAAGAGAATGGCAAGAAACGGGATTTCAAGTTAAAAATGAGTGGCCTCCACCTCTTAAATAGATGAGTTCGTTCCTCCGTGCCTGGGGCTGAGGAGGAGAAAGCAAGGCCGGAGCAGAGGGGCTCTTCCAGACAGCGCCACACAGAATATTGCATTCTTTCCCCCAGTATCACGAGTAACACTCACTTTTTATCTCAATTGCTCAAAGGTTTAAAGGGAGGAAATAGTTCCAGCAAGTGATAAAGCTTTCAGCTTTTTTTATTTAACTCGGTTGCAAAATATAACAATAAATAGTGATTACCTCCAACACCCATGGCCTGGGGTTTAGCTCTGAGCCCCCATCACTTGAGGGACAGACCCCTTTAGTACCTCAGAAGCAGAGGTTTTATGAGTATTCTCAGCCTTGCAGCCCCCAAAATATTTGCAATATTTGCAATCCTTTTAATTCCCTACTTCCTACTGAGTCCAGCAGTTTATCATCACCCCGGAAAGTCTTTGCAACCCTTTCTTTGTTCCTTGGCTGCTGGTACAGACTTTGATACTCAAGAAATCTGCTACAGCAGAAACCATGACGATAAAAAAAGCAAGCGACAGGAAATTCTCCAATTCATGGGATCATGGGACGGTTTGGGTTGAGAGGGACCTTAACCCCCATGTCATGCCATGGGCAGGGACACTTTCCACTGTCCCAGGGTGCTCCAAGCCCCGTCCAACCTGGCCTTGGGCACTTCCAGGGATCCAGGGGCAGCCACAGCTTCTCTGGGCACCCTGTGCCAGTGCCTCCCAACCCTCACAGGGAAGAATTCCTACCCACAGAGCCCCCTCAGCCACAGAGGATGGACTTCACAAGAAAAGTGCAAGAGCCGGTGATATCTCCAGCACTTCTTTGTGCAAAGAGAAGTTTTGTAGGGAGACATACAAACAGAAATCTCTGAAAAACAATGGGACAATGTCAAAATGCAAGAGAAGATGACATGTGCCAAGGGAGGAGGAAAATGCTCCAGGCAGGATATTTTAAGCCCTGTCTTCACATCCCAAATGTCACCGTTGTTTTGCCCCAGCACTGCTGTCTGTGGCATTGTGCTGCCAGCACCCCCTCTGCAGGCCGAGGGAAACCTGCTCTGTGTCCATCTGTCCTCCTGCTGCCAGCCTGGCTTTATTCTGCGTGGATCTGACAGTCCAGAACATTTCTGATGCCTCCAAGCCTCAGTTTCTTGGCTGCCAGCAGCATTTCTCCGAGGGCAGGGGTGCAGGACGTGCCTGGGGTGCCGCTGCTGTTTCTGGCCATACCTGAGCCCGTCCTCTCTCCAAACTTGGGCTGCAAGGCAGCTGCAGTCACCAGGTTGAGTCTCTCGCTGTTCATAAGCCTTTCCAGGCATCCTGGAGAGCAAACACGCTTTCCAAAAGGGATTTCTCACAGTGGCTGATGGCTCGGGCCATGCTTTTAGTGGTGGAGCTGTGCAATGTAACCTCAGCAGAAGGAAAATTGTGTTTCCCTCTCTCATTAGAGCACGTTGTGCTGATTTGTGTTGTGCAGCCACGGCAAAAATCACCCATTTGTGTCTTCAAAGGAGGTGTTGAGGTCTACAAACACTTTAAGTGGACTTCAGCAGGTGGGGTTGGGTTCAACCCTGCTGCTGGAGGTGCTCTCGTGCCCTGCAGTGCCCAGCCCAAACACCAAAGCCAAAGGAAATGTTTGTCCTAAATATCAAATGTGTCTCTAAAGTGAAATAAGCTCTTGCTGAAGCACTCGAGCCTGATCCATACCCAGGAAAGGATTGATCTGGAGAAATGTAGGTAAGATGTCTTGGACGGTGGTCCAAGAATAGAACCACAGAATCGTGAAATGGTTTGGGTTGGAAGAGAATTCAGAGATCACCCAGTTCCATCCCCTGCCATGGGCAGGGACACCTTCCACCGTTCCAGGGTGCTCCAAGCCCCGTCCAGCCTGGCCTTGGACACTTCCAGGGATCCAGGGGCAGCCACTTCTTCTCTGGGCACCCTGTGCCAGGGCCTCCCCACCCTCAAAGGCAAGAATTCCCACAGTCATAGCCACACCTACAAATACACTCCCCCCCAAAAAAATAATCTAAATTTCACTTCCACTCAGATGAAACCTGGAGCTCTGTCAAATTCCAGGGTGCTTCAAATACAACCCCCAGGTGGTCAGACGTGGGGCTGGGGCTGTCACTGGCCTCCCCTAATCCACATCCCTACTCCATCAGTGTCCTTCCCTATGATTCCTCTTCCAGGATTTCCATCTGCTGCTGAGACCAGGCTGGACCCCGAGGTAAGGGCTGGATCACAGCTCCTGCTCCGGTCCTGAGAGTTTAAAAAGCTTTAATCTCACCTGTTAAAGACAGGCAGCACCCAGCACTGAACCAAGACTGCAGGTCTCCTCTGCAGGAAGAGTATCAGGAATGCTCCAACACCAGGAATAACTTTTCCATGGAGCCAGACAGTTACTTAAACCAGGATTAACCCATGGGAAACGTTGAGGCTTCCTTTTACTTCCAGAACAGCGCCCTCCTAGAAACAAAAAGCGCTTTTTCCTCCAGAACTGCTGCATCCCTGGACGGTTCAGTGCCAGCCCTTGGACTGATTTCCACATTGTTATTTTCTTTTCCCATATGGCTCTTTCAGCAGCTTTTCCACTTTTCTTCCTGGCACAGATTCCATAATCGATAACCAACATAAACTTTGGAGATAAGTCAATATTTATTTCTCCCTTTTCTGAAGACATTCAAAGCCAAAGCATTTTGTTTTCCATATCCTTCACTGAACTTGAATGTAAAGCATTATTTTGCATTCTCATGGCAGTTTCACACCACCCCAAAAGAGGAGGAATTGCCCTTTCCAGTGCCTGAAGCTGACACAAACCCTCATGGCCGAGGCTGTGCTGTTAACTGGGAGCCTGCACCCCGGCTTGGCCGTGAGGATTTAGGGATACGACCCTCCGAGCCTGGGAACAGGCTGGGAAACCTGAGGAATCTCTGCCTGCCAGAGATGCACTCCCTACCCCTTGCAGCCCCTCGTTTTACAGCTCCAGATGTGCTGCCTGGTTTAGTCTGGACTGGGACGTATTTTAAGGCACGTCCGGAGATGTGAATTCAGACCAAGCGATTCCAGGTCAGTTCACCCGCTCCCGTTCTCACCATCGCTGTGTTTTGCAGGAATCCAGGTTTCCCTCAGCCTTGCTGGAGCTGTCTGGACCTCCCTGTGACTATTAGGGCTGAGTTTAAATGTTCTAGGAAACCTGGAACAGCCCCACTGACCCAAATCTTCGGCACAGATGATAAAAATGATTTTACAACAACATCTAAACCACTCCACAGAGTTTCAGTAAACAGCAAATTTATTTTGGGATTGTGTCCCAAGCTTCATTTTCCTCAATAAAGACTATTCCCTTATGAGTTTTATCCTTACGAATCTTCTTCCCAACACTCAACCTCTATTTATTATTTGTAAGGGGCATCTATCATCCTGCCTTAGAAGTGTAAATATTCTGCTTACACCGAGCACGGCACATCCTCTCTGTTTAAAATCTGAGCTGTGAGGTTTTCTATAAATTTGTTTCCTTTCTGAGTTGAAAGGTCCCAAAGATAAACCCACAAGGATCCCAGTGTCGTGAACCACAGCCCAAGCCCAGCCTGCAGCCCAGCCCACCCAAGGGATCCCCTTAAAGCTTGGCTTGTTGCAGTGTCAGCACACAAAGGATAATAATAATTAGGAAGAAAATAATTACCTAGAAAGCAGGTGGTAACTGAGCCTAAACGCAGGGAATGAGGAAAGGAGGGACTCCTGGAATGCATTCTCGGGAAAAATTATCACATTGACTTTCACGGCGGGTCATAAGGCTACAAAGGATTTCATTATAGGGCTGTGATGTAGGGATTTACAGAGATTGGGAATGGGGACAGGAGAATATCACCCAAATTATTAATCCAAACAATTTGAAGGAGCAACCTGGTCAAACAAAGGCAGTGGAGCAGCTTTGGATGGTGCCTGCAGCTTTTCTGAGGGAGCAAATAAATAAAAAAGCAGCATTGGGTGGTTTTTCTCCAGGCACAGCTTTTCAGAGTGAGAATCACCTGCTCCCTCAGTCTCCAAAACCCCGTCAGAAACACAGACCCTGTGCCAGCATTTCAGCTTTTCAAGATTAATTTGGTTTTATTTGCTTCGTTTCCAGCAGAATGAAACACAGGATTCTCCTGGCAGGCCCAAAGGGGGCCGATTTATTTTTCATTAGTTCTAAATTAGCCCAACGACGAGACAGCTTTTCAAAAGGAGAAGTCTGAAAGTGGCTCCTTTCAGAAGAAAGTCAGAATGAGGTACTTTGTGGTTTGTTTGGTTTTTTAATGGTTTCTGTCCCCTCTCTGAAATCCTCCTGGCTGCCCAACGCAAACTCAGGATTGATTTTAGTCCAGCCAAAGGTGCAGCTGAACTATTAAACTACGTAAAACAGGAGGCCACGAAGGTCTCCTTGACACTGGCACTGGCTGTGGTGATGATAAAGTGGTGTTTTCACATGCCTGGGGTCGAATTCAATTTGTAGCGAGGATGGATAATAGGAGGATGTGGCTGTTTTCTGTTTTCCCTTGAGCCCTGCCCCAGCCCTGGAGTAATGGATCCCAGAAAAAGCCTGTTGGCCCAGCGGATATTTCCTCTCCCAGCAGTCCCAATCCCAAACCTCACTGGAGCCACTTCGGGCCATCATATCCTCACCTGAGCACCCCTGAGCTGTAAAACCCACCTGGCACCATCCCCATTCTCAACCAGCAAGGGGTTAACACCACCCCCCGACCCAACCTGGCAGGAAAGGCTTTGTCAGGAGCAGATCCGTGGCAAAACTGAGTCACCGGCGCTCCGAGGTCACTCCAGCACTGTGGCTTGGCCGGCGTCCAACCAAAGGAAGAGCAGCTGGGGCTGCAACACCCACGCGAGGTACCATCAACACCCCACCACGTGGAGGTGACCCCCGTGATGTCCCCTAACCACGTGTTTTCTTTGGAGCCCCACACAGGTCTTTTTTGGGTGTTTTTCCCACTTTTCCTCCTGCTTTCCACGAGGGGGAGAGCTCTGCTCGTTGTGCACGCAAGGAAAGAAGGGGTGAGAGGATGTTTCCCCAGTGATATCACCAGCTCTGAGTAAATTCTCTGACCAAAAGTGAAGGCCAAGGGAACAATTTGTGCTGCGTCCTTTAAATGCCAGATCTCCTTTTGCGAGCAGCATTGCAGGAACAACCAGGGCACTTAATAGCCAGCTGCGAAGTCATCAGGTATAAATATTTACAGAGGTCTCTTGCAACATGGACATTCCTCCAGATGCAAGAGGATCCCAGGCATTTCATGGCATTTTCACCTTCTGCAAAAAGAATCCCAGTTTAGACACGCTCGGCCATAAAACGACAGAAATAGCATTTTATGGAAAGCCCAAGCTGCACCCACTCCTTGGGAGCTGATCCCTCTCTTCTCCTCTTTTGGAATGGTCGAGTATCTCTATATTTTTGACTCAAATAAGAGGTTACAAAGCAAAGGTTGTTTAAGGCATGGAGAACCAACATCCTGTGGAGGAGCAGGAATTTCTGAGGTATACAAAGGGATGAAATGAAGAGGAATGGGGTGGAATTCAGCAAAAGAAAATCCCTATTTTATGGCAAAGCTTATCCAGCCCCTCAAAAGAAGAGTCTGAAACCTTCTTAGGGAAGAGATCCAATACTCTACAAATCATGGTGCTGGCAGAAGGGGCAGAGGACCTGATGAATAATTTTTGTGGTTAGGGATAGATCCAGGGACACCCAGTCCAAACACAGCGGAGACCTTCAGCAAGCGAAAAAGAGAGCTCCAGCCCATCTTGTGCATTCACAGCCATTATTAAAACCATCCCTCGGTTTCTGTGCTCCTTCATCGCCTTTTTCCTTATTCTGAGAGTCTAAATGCAAATTCTCATTCAATATCAGAACGTGGCTGAGAGCCTGGGAGTTACAGTGGAAGAGTCCAGGTCTTTCCAGGCATTCCCTCTTTGTGTGTGAAACATAACCAAGGAAAAAGTAACTTCAAGGAGGAGCTTTTTCTTGATGGGGAAACGTGGTTTTAGGAACACAGAATTACGGAATCACAGAGTCCAGCCCTCAGCCTGATGAGACTGACCACGGCCAGGATTTGCAGCATTCCCAGTCGTGTTATTTTTCACCGCAGACACCAGTTTTCAGCTGATTTGTAGGACTTTGGGATGATAAAGTGGTCTTGTGCTTATCAGCCTTGGCCAGAATGGGTTGCTGGGTTCAGAAGAGAAAGTTGTCCACCCCATTTCCCTGGAAGTCAGAAGATGAGGCAACCAGGGAGGTGGCGAGGCAGCACCTCACACCACCATCAGCACAATTCCTAGGACCCAACACAGGCTAAATCCCAATTAAAACCAGGCAGTTTTCTCATTTCTAAGGGTCACCCTGCTCTCCTTCTCCACACACGACAGCTTTCCTCCAGCATCAGCTGTGGATACTCCAGTTGGGATTGGCAAACTCAGCTGGTCATTCCTCCTTTTATACCTCCAGAAACTCCCCCCATGACTTCGGTGAGGGAAGGATTGCAGTGCAGTCCAGGCTGGAGCCAAGACCCAGGAATTAGGGCAAGTTTTCCATGAGGGTCCTATCGGTGGGTTTCTAAAAAAGTCCTAAAAGGTGCCGATTTTGTGCTGGAAAGGGAACAGAAGCCAGCTTGCAATATTCCTGCCTGCCCCTTTTTACTGATTCCAGACGCCAGGCCAGGCAGGATCTGGCTATTTTCACTATCATGTTATCACTCCACAATATGTCAGCAAATTCTTGTCCAAACATGATTTTTTTCCAAGCCACGTTTTATCGCTTCTTTTCCATAATCATGACTGATAGGGAATCTAATCTGAATTGGGCTTGGAGGAGGCACGAGAACAATGAAGTGCCGTCAGCACAGGGGAGCAAATCCCTTTCTTTTATTCCTAAAGCCAGGCCTCACTTCAGAACAGATCACCTCAGTGCTGAAACAAGGTTGGAGAGCAAAACATGCATCTCTTCAGGCACCTGAAATTGGAAATAAATCAGGGAATGTCAAAATACTGGAATGTCAACAGGCTCTGTTCTAATTGTGCAGAGGATCAGCAGCCCCTTGGCGCTGCTGGACTGGCTCAGCTGACAGCTCCAAAGCCAGGCTCTTGCTGAGGGCACATCCTTCTGTCCCGGAAATCACGGAATCGTGGAATGGTTTGGGTGGGAAGGGATCTTAAAGCTCACCTCGTTCCACACCTTTCCAACCTGGCCTCGGACATTTCCAGGGATCCAGGGGCAGCCACAGCTTCTCTGGGCACCCTGTGCCAGGGCCTCCCCACCCTCACAGGGAAGAATTTCCTCCTAATATCCAACCTAATCCTACCTTCCAAAGTGAAAAGTTCATCCCCCCCTCCCCTTCATTAAGTATTTTTTTCTCTTTTTTCCTTTTTTTTTTTAATTTCCTTAATTCATGTGTTATTTTCTCACTTTATTAAAAACCAGTATTTTCACTCTGAGGCATTCCCTCCCATTTCAACTTTCTTTTGTATTCTTTTGCTTTCTTAGCTCAAAGAGGTTGCAAATAAAGAAAATAAGTGGTTTGCTTGATTTCAGAGGGACCTGGCACCTCGTAGGTGCCAAAACACTTCAGAAGTTTTCATTTTGTCTCAAAAACTAAAACTTAAGGAAAATCAAAGCTTTTCTAAGCTGTATTTATCGAATACAACCTCCCTGCTCTGTTGAACCCAGCATCACTCCGACAGATTTAAACCTGGAATTTTATGACTGTTTCCCATATTCAATTACAAATTCAACTCCTATTTTTGAGCCCAGCTCTTGCCAGCCCAGAACCACAGCCTTTTCTCCCTAAAATACCCTCTACCTGTAATGACAGCTCCTCTAATTAAGACAGGTGCCACTTTCCCAGGCCTGAAAGCCAAATGAGACCTTGAAAATCTGCTTTTTGCCACGTCCAAAGTGTCAACACAGATGTGGATAAACCCCATGGAAGCACCCAGTGACCGCAGAGGGCAGTTTCCTTCTCCAGGCAGGAATATTTTTGGACAACGTTGCAGCTTAAATAGGAGGAAAAGCAGTGGTTTAGCAAACACAAACCTCTCCAAGCTGCCGAGGAAAATTAACCCCTCTCTTAATTTTTTCAGGTTTTTTTCCGAGCTGAACAAGGCTCTTGGGAAGGCGAATGGGTTTTGTGCTGTCACACTCAAGAGGTAACTGAGCCTTTCAAGTGCTGATCTGACTTAATCTTTCAAAAATGTGTCCAAATTGCCTGAGCAGGGAAAAGCCCATCCATCCCTGCCCTCTCCCCAAACGGAGAGATCCTTCAGAGCAACGCCTGCATTCCAGAGGTAATAACCTCCAATACCTTAAGTCAAAAAGCCAAGCCAAACTCCCTGGGTAATGCATTTGGGATTAAGGTTAAAGAGGCTCCCGTCACTAATAATGCATCTGCTCCCCGTGGGGAGGTTGGGTGGGACTTGAGGGATGGAGTTCCTGCAGCGCGCCCCAAACAAACCCAGGGGTGCAGCGGGAGCACCCCAACCCCACCCCAGCCCGGTGCCCCCTTCTCGACTCCCACCCTGGCTTTGCAGGAGGGCACCAAGAGGGGGGAAAAAAAGGGGGGAAAAAAGCTGGATTCAATCCATTTCGAGCTGGCTGGATGTGTCTGGGATGGAGACAGATGCTGTTTAGACAGGCTGGGTCGGTGGGTGGCCGGGCGAGGAGACCGTGGCTGTACAGTTTATAGAAAGCTCCCGGCATAAATGAACTGTTGAAGACCATTGGAAGCCTCAGTGAAATCACAACACGCAGGAACACGGGGGAGGGAGGGCAAAAAAAAAGGCTCTTTTTGAAAAAGCACCGAGAGAAAGGGATGTTTGGAGGGACCCGGGGAAAATCACAATGAGGGGGGTTCTGAAGCCGCCATTCATGAGCCCCAAAGAAAGTAAACACGCCCAGGAGGGGCTGGGAAAAAAATAATAATTAAAAAAAGAGCAGATCTAAATAGTTTTCCCTGCATCAGGGCTAAGGAACAGACGTGCCTTTGCCCTGCTCCTGTCTAGTCTTGCTAGGTGGAAAGCTAATATTTGAGGTCATGCTTCAGCGGGGAATATTTGGATATTTTAAAAAAAAGCTGTCCAGGCTGCTTTGCCCATTGCCAGCCTGCACGGGATAAAAAAAAAAAAAAAAAA
>VZTD01003612.1:47193-67423 GCA_013397725.1 Rhagologus leucostigma
AAAAGGAGCTGATTTGGAGTTTCTTGGGTTTATTTAGAGATAAGCCTGAGGTGACCTTTCACTCCCACACACACTCGCCTAGAAATGGAACTGGCTGAACTTTGAGGTCTGTCTTCAGGAAAATCCAGAGTTTAATACAGCAAATTGCATCAGAATCCTGAAATTTGGAGAATGATGGGATCTGGGATTGCAAGGAAAGTTGCTGGGACTGAATTCCAGCCCGTGTTCCCCACTCAGGAAACAACAATCTGCATAAGCTGCTTGTTAAATCCCAAGACCACAAATCCAGTTTGTTCCTACATTTCCCTTCTCTGTTTCAAGATAAGAGCCAAGGACTGGGAAAATGTCCAGGATATCCCAGCTCCTCTCTCCTTTTGCTCCCCTGCTCTCAAAGAAAAGGGACATCCCAAAACCTCAAAATTCAGGGAAGATCAGATAATTTTACATGGGTGCAAAGCGTCTCTGTGAGTATTCTTTTTTCCCTCTCATCATCGCAGGCTGGAGCTGGGCGTTAAACTGCTCCAAATCCCATGGGAAATGTTCCGTGGTGGCCTCGGAACTGCTGGGTTAAGGGCTGGACTCGACATTAGAGGGATTTTCCAGCCTGAACAATTCCATGGGTTCTGTGACTGCATGAATCCATGAAGGAGGGAAGGACAAGGGGAAGGAAACACCTGGAAATTAATCCCAGTGTTGGGATCAGAGGCGGGCTGGGAGCAGAGGACTTCTGGAGCTCTTCGTTGATGCCACTGGTGGGACCAAAACCCCAAATATTAACAAGTTTGATGTACAATATATTAAACAAAAGACAAAAATCACCCATTTTGGGGGATTTCTCTGGCTTTGAGACTTCTCCCTCAGCGTGACAGGCGGAATGTTCAGAGATGGACGCTCCCAGTGTGGAGAGGATAATTTGGAGGAGGCACAAAGAGCTCTAAATCCTGAAAAAGCTCTGGCAAAACCCCAGATCTTACCTCACGAAAATGGATTTAAATGGTGCAGGTTGGGAAAGAGCATTGAGCCCTAAGGAGCACCAGGGCTGTGGGAATTTCAGTGTTGGATGGATCCATATATAAATCTGGATGCTCCTGGAAAATTCTTGGGGATGGGTCCTGGACAAAAAACAGCAAAAAAAGAGGAGAAAAATCAATCAAAAAACCTCTTTATGATGAGAACCTGCAGCTAAACCATTTCCATCCTGGAAATAAAACATTTCCAGGTCAGAAAAGAGGAGTTAAAATGGATCTAAAAATAATTTACTGTTCTGAACCAAGCCATGACAAATTTATCTGTGGCGTTTGGAGGATTTCTTTCCGTTTATTGGCATTGCGAGTGCTTCGATGAAAAATAGAGGCATCAAAAATAAACTCTGCTACTTCATGTTTAAACTGCTGTGACTCCCTGTACTCTGAATTTTCTAGACCTCCACAAGAATTCATTCACTGAAAAAATAAAACTGTCCAGCTATTAAAAAATGTGCAGCCTCGTTCTAATTAGTGGCTGATAAAGCAGTGGAAACCATATTTCTCCCAGTTTTGAGCAAACAAAACTAAGATTAGAATATCTAACAATAAAAATTCCTTTTAATAGTTAAGAAAAAAGAGAGATCAGAGTGTATTTCACCTCGCAAAGGTCAGTTTATTTAATTACAAGTGCCATGGAGTATCAGAAACTAAAATATTAAATGACATTAATGCTGAAGAGGCATCTTTGTGCCCATACATTATGCACAGAAGCAAGAGTTCAAAGACAATCTTAATTAATTATTTGAAATCTCTGCGGCTCCCACCTTTCCCCCCTCTCCGTAAAAAAAAAACCAACCCAGGTTCATCAGCCTGGGACCAGTCCACTCTCGTTTCTCCACAGGATAAAACGCTGATTCCCATTGCCTCGTTTAAATTGCTTCCACGGAAAAACCGAGCCGTATCAGCAGCGATTTTTCTCCTGTCTTGCCCCTGCTGCTGGTTTGATAAGGGGAGCGCTCTCCTCGCTGCGACTCCACGCTTAATTAGCTCCAGATGCAGCCTAATTAGTCAGTCTGCAGGGCGAGCATTGTTCTGTTGTCACTCGAGCCCGAGTGGAAGAGCTGAGATTGAACATGAGAACCAGATGCCGGCTGCGCGCCGTGCTCCGGGCTGCCCATCCCGGGATCCCCCGATTCTGGGGCCGAGGGATAATAAATGTTGTGTTTAAAAGCCACGGGCACGGCCGGAGCCTCCCGTGGTTCAAGGGAGGCAGCAGCATGTGAGGGAAGGGGTCACAGCTTAAAACAACCCATTCCCACTAATTCTCCATTGGGCATCCTCGTGCCGGGATTTCGGGACAAATTGCTTTGACATCCAGCACGATTTTGCTCAGCAGGCCTTTGGTCTCTCTCTTTCCTCACCAGATTTATCCTTTAATTCCTCTGTAATCCCACAGAGATACCTCTAATTTCAGCACAGAGGTTTTCCGTGCCTTTTTGCTAATTTCAAAGGTTGGCTTGCTGGAGAGGCATTCCACGTCCGGAATTAGGGAAATCTGCAGGAAAATCAGATGGGCGAAGGGCCTTACCCTAATGCCATCTGACACACTCATAAACCTGACGTGATTTGTACAAATCAGGAGGGTGAAACTCAACCAGCAGCCTCGGAAGCATTCTTGGAGCAGAAGGATGGAGGAGGAAGGGAATTTATGTTCCAAAATTCGTTGTGGTTCTGAAATTTGGGTTGTCTTGGAGCGTTGGCTGAGCAAAGCTGGGAATGGTTCCTCAAATGCTTTCCAGGTTACCTTGCTGTTTGATTTTATCAGATTAAATTAAGGCAAAACCAGTCTTGGTGGCTGATAGGAGTTTCAGCAGCAATTTGACTCGGTGGGACTTTCTGCCAGCTCAACATTGTTAAAATCTGCCACATGAAAAAGAGATTTTCCCGTGCTCCAGGGACACCCACACTACATAATCCCTGGGAAAATGGCAGCTCTGCCCTACAGTGGCTTTGTTCTGTTTCATTTGGAGAATGAATTGGAATATTAGGTAGGAGATCCAGCCGAGAGGACTGACCCCAAAGCAGGAGCAGTCTGTGGATGAGATCTTGGAGACAAGTGCCAGAGTGAAGATTCCGTGAGCTCAGAACAGCTCTGTGGAACGTGTTCCTCTTCCAAAATTATGATTTTGGATGAGGAACCATCCTGACTCCCAGCAAATGGCATAAAACCCCAAACTGCTTCCCCAGAAACGTCACGCAAACACCACGATCGTGTTATCAGCCCCGCTGGGGGAAAAGCTATTGGTGTAAAACCAAGATTTAGTTTAACTGGAAGTCAAAATGACTCCATGGACAAGTCCTGTAGCTCGGAGGGGTTTCAGAACAGGGTCCTTTCATTTCTCAGCTGGTCTGAAGGAAAGCCAATAAAATAAACTGGAAATGCTCCAGCTCCTCTTTACCCTCTCCCGTACCTGACACGGGCGCTGAGCCGTCCCGGTGACCTGAGCCCCACCACTCCCATCCCCATGGACACCGGGATGATGTCAGGGAATCCTCCACCACCACAGCCCCCATGAGCCAAGAGATCCACGGATGTGGCTTTGTCATCCCCTGTCCGTCTGTCCCTCCTCTCCTGCCAGCAGCAGCCTTGGTGCAAGAAACCCAATCCCAAGGCCGGGTTTTGAGTGTGGTTACAGTTTTTCCAGGTTTTCCCTGTGCCTGATTATGGTGGGGCAGCGAGATAACCAAGTGTAGGTTTCAGGATTTAAATAGTTTAGTGTGGAACAGCGATCCCGTGCTCGTTTGCAGGGAGCTGAATGGAGATTGGCAGCTGCATTTGAGCAGCAAGAACTAAAGGCAAAGCACGGCGTGGTCTTCAGTCCACCTTCTTCTCAGAAAGTGTGTTGTGATTCAGCTGAACTCACCTAAAATAAAAGGAAATCACAGAAAATAACAGAATTGCAATTTTTTCCTGGGTTTGGTTCCTATCTCGCCAAACCAAACTATCACTGAAATCCATCCAAGAGCACCAGACACCAAATCCTCTCTGTGACTCCAGTCCTGGATGACTTCGGTGATGCAACCAGGCTGTGGAGGAGGTTCTTGGGGTGAGGACTCTTATTTAGCATCTTCTGTACCCTTTTGAGCTGAAATCCCTCAATAACTCACCATCTCCTTGAGTCCAGAGTGACCCTTCCAGGCTCAAAGCCACCCACACGCAGAACAAGACCTGGAGAGAAGAAGGTTGAACGTGAATCCATACAAAACCAAGTTTTTCCGTTTTTTTAATCCATTTCCAAATTTCTTCTCATCAGATCCTGCGGTGAATTCACCAGAGGAAACAGAGAGAGAGAGAGCGAAATCACTTTCATAAAGTCTGGAAAAAATAATCCATCTATGGCACATCAGGTTGAGGAAGAGACATCTGGCTCTTATTACGTTTTATAAGGTTGATAGCAAATAAGGGTATTAGAGTTAATTTACTTATTTAGAGAGAAACGACTCAATCACAGAAGCCGTGATTGTGCCTGCATGTTCGGAGGGCTCCAAAATTCCCTCCAATCTCCTCTGGGAGGGAAACGGTGCCAATGGCAAAGCAGTGTTTCTTTTCCGCAGAGATATTCCCAGAGGGATGCGAAGATTAGAGGAAAACCACCAGGGGTAAGTCCTTCCCAGACATCCTGGCTGCGTAGGAAAACATGCCAGGGTGGTATTTAGTGGTGGAGGTGTAGCTGGAGGATGAGGAAAAGACTCGGTGGAGGTAGTGCCGGAATTCATGGAAATGGAGACACAAGGAGGATGAGATGCTACAGGTGAGACAGAGTAAAAAGGGAAGAGAGAGGGTGGATTTGAAGGAATTATAAAGGCAAGGGATGTTTCTTGGAAGTAACGTCTGGGGGGGTGTAGATTAAAGCCCAAATGTCACCTGCAAGGTGTCACATCCACGCGGCTTTCCGGAGCTCTCAGGGATCTGTCCCGGGGCTGCCTCATCCTCCTGGGGAGGAATTTTTGTTTCCGAATCCCGTTCTGTGGCCAGTGCCCTCTGTGAAGCTGTGAATCCAAGCGTGGGCTCGCGTTTCTCTACGCCACAGTTACCCTAAAAATACCCCAGGTCTTGCTCTTCGCACAGAACGGTGTGGACTGCTACAGGGAGGGAAGATGGGAGTTCCTGTGGAAATCTGCTTCCCTCGGGGGTCATCCCATCCCTGCTGGCACCTGATAGCTCCGAGGAAGCTTTCAAGGGCCCTTTCAGCACACCTCTGTCCCAGACACTTCCATCCCAGGGCTCTCTGTCATCAGCTCTCTCTGCTTTTGCTGTAAATCCAGCAGGGATGGGATTTTTTTTTTTCCCATTTTAAGGAAACAATAAACATTTTTAATCTCATTTTCGAGCAGCACACCTGAGATTTCCACAGCGCTGCTTGTAGTTATCCTTTCTAGGGATTTTTTTTTTCTCCTCTCTCATTTTAGTTTTCTGTTTAACTTTTGGTGGAAAAGAAATTGCTGCTGCCACCAGCTGGAGTTTTTGGGAAATAGCCTTGAAATGTTTCCTCGCATCCCACGGACGCGATTCCAGCTGCTTGGACTTTTATTCGTGCTCATTGCAGTTAACTGGAAACAAATTTAAGCCCAGCTTGCTTCTTGCAGGCACAGAACAAAATTATGTGACAGCTGATGAATTTTGCTGGAGCTGGATCCTTCAGTGCCAGGAATTCAGACAGCAGTTAAATAAAATCTATTCTCAGCTGTAATTTCATCATTAAAACAGTCTTGAACAAGTGGAATTTTGGAGTCAAAAGTAGTCTGAGGAGTGTGATCCTGTCCATTAGCTCTTAAAAAATAAATAAACAAACCTGGAGAAACAATGGAAATAAAATTCGAGGTTATCTCTTGGTAGGTGGTGCCTCCTTTGAGGGTCATGGTTTAGGGGTGGACTTGGCAGTGCTGGGATTTTGACAACCCCAAAGGTGTTTGCCAGCCTAAACGATTCTGTGGTTCTGTAGTTCTTACTTCTCTCTCTTCCATGATTAATGTATTGATTGAATTTGGGAATGATCAGCAAAGCACTGGGGATTGCAGAGGCTGAAATTGATTTTCATGGAACTGAGCAAAACTTTTCAGCAGCTTTCAAGCCTCACTTCCAGTTGCAGCCAGAAATGCCCATAAAATACCCATCTAGTTAAAAACAATTCACTTTCCCCTGACTCAATGAACCTCATTGGATTTTCTACTCTGGATTTACACCACCAATACCAGGAAGCAGTGCTGGAAGAGGCCAGGCAGCCCCTAAACCCCAACCCCGCTCCAGGCGAGGTGATTTATGCCCAGAGATGGATGCTCTGGGCTGCTTTGCAGCAATGCCACTCACAGATAATTTTTGATTTAATCCATGCCACACGGGGCAGTGGCTGTGCTGACCCTTGGCTTTTAACCCAGAGACCTTGGCTGTTCTGGCTAAAGGAACTACTGTCTGTCCTCTGATAACCCTGCCAGAGCTCAGCTGGGGCTGCTATCTCACACGGGTATTTATTGATAAAAATGTGGGATCAGGGGGGCACGTGAGCAGCTAGAAATGACCACCCGGGCAAGATTTTGTATTTAAACCCCACGCGGGCAAGATTGTCTCTGCTTTTTAGGCCTTGGATGGATCCGGAATCCTGGGGACACCCACGTTTGCCAGCCATGTTCAACACCTCTAAAGGTTATCCCTGGACAAGCTCTGCCCCTGTTCCTGTTCCATCGCAGCAGAGGCAGGGCTGTCCCTGAAAATATTCCCATGCCATAAATCCCTTTCCCCAGCCACAGCATGCACGTATCTTATTTTTTATATTTGATATTTATATCCCAGTCCCAGTGCTGGCATAGGCTGGATTTCACCATGGTAAGATTAAAAAACAGCCTCACTTTTAAATATATTTCTCTTTCTACCAGCACAAAGTGAATTTGGCTTTTCCAAACCACAGCAATCACTGTCTCCTGGTTGCCATTCCAGATTCTCCTATTAGCCAAAGCCTCTTGAATAATGCCTTTTTTAAGTTACTCATTTGTTCTTTTAATTTAAGCAATTAATTCCTTCCTTTTATAGCTCTGGGAGTCCGTATCTAAATCCCATGGAAGATTTTCATCCTTCATCCATGTGGGATTCAGCTCCATCCCCTCTCCTGTTTGCTCTGTTAGCTTAACAGGAGACAGGAAAGCAGCCCTAGGAAGCATAAAAGACATGAAACAAAAAGCAGGAAAAAGGGAAAAAAAAAGATTAAATGATGGCCAGGAAGACCAGGAATCCCTCGAGGAGGAGGAACACTGCCTGGAAAAGGAGGCGATGCTGGACCTGCATTCCCCAGGGAGTGCGTGGTGGAGAAGAATTCGGGTCTCACCTACCCCTCGCCTCGGCGGGATTTATCGCCCTGCTCCAGGAAAGCCCAGGAATGATGGATTCGGTGCTCTGCTGGGAAAACAACCCCACTCCGGTGGTAACTGGCCACGGCCGGAGCCTGCGGAGCGCCGGGAGTGCGTGGGGGCTGGATGCGTTTGCTGATAAGGGGCCGGGTTTTATCTCCCACAGAATTTTAGACTAATCTGGGCTTTTAAAGAGAAATGTGTTTGGGAGAAGTCTGGCTGAGCCACAGGTGGCTCTGGGGAAGGGGGTGTTGCTGGAGGGATGCTCGGCATTTTTTGGGGAGGTGGTGCTGGAGGAGGTGGGTTTGGGGCGGAGGGCGGCGCTGCCAGAGCCCAGGGTGGTCCTGGCAGGGCGCCGGGAGGGGTTCCAACGGGATCCAGCTGGATCTGCCATACCTGGACTGCAGATAAAGCCCAACAGGAGTGCTCAGGGCTTCCTGCTCCGAGCAGGGATGCACAGCTGGCAGATTGGCAGGAGGGAGATCAGGTGCTGCCCTCCTTTTAAAAGGGAGCACAGGCAAAGCTTTCCAAAAATTGGGTTTGCCCAAGCCCACAAAGATCCATCATTCTCCCAGAGCTGTGGCAGTTTAAAGCCTGCTGTCTCCCCATTCCTCCCCACCCTTCTTATTCCAGCATCTGAAGGAGGAACAGAGAGGAATGAAAGTGATAAAAAATTGCTATAAAATGTTTAATATCTATAAATCAAGTCTGCAGCTCCAGCACTGCCTTTTGCCTTTCCCTCGCAAGGACTGAACAGTTGCGTAAGAAAATAACTCCCAGTCTCAGCCGTCCTGGCTGCAATCAATAATATCAGGAATTAATTTTGGAATTGAAGAGACATTTCTGTGCTTGAAGCAGGCAGGTGAGAGGCTTTAATTGAACAATTAAATGAGATTCAGTGCAGTCACAGAGCTGATGTATTTCTTTATCCCCCTCTGTCACTGAGGGTATAAATAGGTTGGATAACTGGATCCTTGGCAGTGGATGAGGAACTTCCCCACCGACAACAGCACCTGAGCTGTGGAAGTTTTCCAGTATCCAAGAAGAGCCAGCCAGGCAGGTGCCATCTTCATGGATGGCCCAGCCCCTTGGGAATTGCTGTACTGAGGTCTGTAAACATCCCAGGCTTTATCTGGGGCTGTGGAGGGGATGGAGGATGCAGCGACTGAGGGATCCATGTGCAGGGATTGTCCTTGGCAGGGTGCTCTGTGCCCGTGAGGATGGAATGTGCTCGTTCCCCTTGGGCACAGGCTCCTCCTGCTCTCTCTGTGACTTTCCACAACATTCCAAGTTAAGATTTTGCCCTTCAACACAGACAGAGCTTTATACAAGCAGCAAAATTATCCAGGATCGAGCAAATCCCTTGTTTCTGTGCTGTTTCTCCAGCCTCAACTGGATGGGAGTCACCAATTCTGGTGGCAGCAATCTGTCTTTCCTCCAGCTCACCATCCCCACATCTTCTTCTCTCCAGGATGTTTCCCCCAAGGTCATACTCCAGCAGTTCCCAACGTCATTCCCACTTAGCAACTCTGCAGGAAAGGAAATATTCAAAAATCGATCTGCTTATTTCTTGTCTTGTGTCTAAGGGCAGGAGGCAAACAGGTTACCTAAAATTCAATTTCTTTTCCTCTGCATTTTTATCTGTGGCTCTGAATTGCTTTTAAAACTTGGGACTCGCTGTGATGGTAAAAAATAGAGAAGCGAGAAGTTTAAAGTCACCTTTCACATTTGCATCCCCCCGTGGGGGCCTTTGGGGTTTTATTTGTGGCTCTTTGCTCCATCTTTTCCATCCACACCCAGGGCAGTGGAATCTGGAGTTAGGATTTGGAGTTCCAGATGGAACAGGGAGATACACGAGTGCCTCAAGGAACAGGAACTCAGATGCAGCTGCTGTGCCCAGCACTCACCAGGTATTTATATCTCCGCATTTAAAAATTTTTTAAAATAAATCATCGGTAAAGGTAAGCACAGAAGAAAACCGTGAGGGAAACATTTGGCAAAGCATGGTGGCCCAAGGAAAATCCAAACAATAGTCTGGGAGGGACAACAGCAAGGGCGGAAGGGAAAGGCTGCGGATCCGTGTGCCACGGGAACGCTTGGATTTAACCGGAGCTGGGACCTCTTGGACATGAACCCACAACCCCACTTGTGTGGAGGCTCCCAAAGCTCTGGCATGTCCCTTTGGCGTCGCTCCCTCTCCCGTTTCGTGGTGGTGACGTGGTTTTGTCTGGCCCAAAGTCTCCCTCTACAGACCGATCCCCATCCCTGCCACCATCGCCGGGTTCCGTCCTCGCTCAGCGGTCGGGATTTGTTGTTGTCTCTTTGGATCTCTGACAACGTGAGGTTTGCCTGTGCAAAGCCTTTCCTTGGGACTCATCCATCATTTCCCAAGTTAAAACAGAGCTGCTTGTCCAGAGGAAGTCATTTGTCTCTCACGAAAAGAGTCGCCCTCCCACCCCCGCCAACCACTCAGTGGCGGTGCAAGCGAATCCATTAACTTCCCTGGAAAATGCATCATCTGACGCGGGGACTAAACTTTAGACTAACAAACCCCTGGAGAGGACATGAAGGAGCCATCTCTGTCACCCTGCTCAGTGCTCAGGTCAAAGCCTGACCTCTCTTTCCATTAAATCTTCAACTTTTAAGGGAAAATGTCGCGAATTGGCAGCAACTCCGGGTTTGGTGGCCGGAGTCGGCGCCCTGATTTCCAACCTCCCAAGGAGGCTCCTGCCTCTGTTTGAAACCCATCTCTGGAGCCGCTGCCTCTCCCCGCTCCCATCCTGCTCCTCTCAGGGGAAAGCGGGAAGGAAATGCTCCTTGGAGGGGAATGGCTGAAAGATCCCAGAAATAAACCCTGGGAGCAGGAGGGAGCCCGCGGTAGGAAGCGGCCACTCAGGCTGTGGTGTCCGGCAGCCCTGCCCACTCCGCACCTTGTGGGAGCAGCGCCGAGGGCAGAGCTCCAAAGAAAACACCCGAAACTCACGTTCAAGTTCATTTTCCATGTGCTAAATCCCATCTTTTAATGTCTCCCACAGTCCCTATCCCAGACTTGCAGGCCTGGAAGAAGCACAGAAGATAAATTTTGCCATCCCGGCACCCAAGCAAGACCCAGGATATTTTTGGTCAGATGACCCCAAACACAACACCTCCAAACATCTCCAGCTGGGTCACAACCTTCCTTGGTCACAAGTAAAAGAGATATGGTCTGCCACACTTTCAAGTGGGAATTCCCGTGTGCATCCAGGAGAAATTATTTTTCAGGGAATTTCATCCGCAATTCAGCATAATTTTGAAATTTTTGTCCTGGAAGTTTTCATTCACATCAATACTATCTTTCATACCAGTGGAAGAGAAGAGCATTTACTCCATGAACTCTCACACTGAATGATAGTTCTATATTATTTGTGAGTTTCTCCAAAATTTAACAGCCACATTTAAAATTATTAATAATCCAAAAAAGCCAAGAAAACCAACAAAATCAGTGTTCAGCTCATCAAATTATTTCCTTTTCTGGAAAATTACTTTTCATTCTTTGAAGCGATTTTTCAATTTTATTTTGCTTAAGAAGCAAACCCCAAAAGGAATTATTCATTTAGGTTTAAAAAAAAGAGGTGAAAGACAAACTTTTCCCCTTTAACTGATTGGGAAGTGAATGGCCTTTGTAATATATGGATAAAATAAAATAAAAAAGAAAATAGAAAATAGAGGAGGCAAACGAAAAATGATGAAAAACCCTGATGAGAAATGAAACATCTTGGAAAGTTCATTCCTGGACTTTGTGGGACAGAGCTGTGAAAGCAAATACAGCTGAACTCCAGCGAGGTGGAGAATGTCACTGCTTCGAGGCAGAGCTTGTAACAGATTCGGATTTAAAGACAACAACTTTATTTTTCTATGGCCTTGAGGGGATTAAGAGAGGAGAGGAGTCCTGCTCGCCACCGGGGATATAAATCCTGGAGGGTCACTCCGTAGCCATCCGTCAAGCCAGAGGAAGGGAGGAGGCAGAGTCATTTTCAGTAGTAAATTTGGGAAGAACAAGCACTAATGGCCTAAAATTAAGAAAGAAAAACATCAGGCTAAATAGTAGGAAATGCTTTATAATGGTGAGGTCAGGCAGACAATGGGGAAACCTGTCAGGGCAGGTCAGGGGCTCTCTAATAGCGGAGATGTTCAGGGATGGACGCAGGAGCCACAGAACGGGGGCTCTGCTGGAATCTCCTCCCTCGAGCACCACGGATGGGGCTGTCCCCATGGGAATGTGTGTGATCCCGTGGAGGAGGTGGAGATCTTGGGGGGAATGTCAGGTTTCTTGCAGGCTTTCCTGCTGTCTCCCACCCAGGAGCAAGGTGCAGGGCAGGCAGTGGGGGCTGCAGCCCGCGCTGCTCGGAGCACAGAGATCTGCCTCAGCTGTTCCCTCTTCCAAAGGAAAACAGAGGCTGTCTGAAGAGGTGGGATCATCCACGTGGGGAAGGAAGAAAGAAGCCTTTCAGCAGAGCAGGGAAAGCGGGAGAGTGGGAGGTGGGGGACGAGCCCGGGGTCCGTGCGGATTCCAGCGCCAGGCGCTTTCCTAAGGCTGTCAGGTTGATTTCCTGCTGCTTCCCGCACGGACACCTGCGCTCCGTTCCCCACACGTCGTTAGATTTTTCCAACTTCTGGTGTCCATCATCACCCCCAGGCAATCAGAGCGGGGCTGTGATAGATGATCCACAGGCAGCTTATTATACACACTAAATCCTCCTCGCTTGGTGCTCCAAGGGTGGGCCTAATACATTTTATTCCTCTTCGGCCTGGATTTGGATCTTGGATCTGTTGGATACCTCCTGGCAGATGTGGGATAGGTGCTGCACACCACGCGTTGCTCCAAGCACAGTTATTTCCCATCGTTTCTCTGGTGAGAATTCAGTTAAGGCTGGAATTTTTCTGTATTCCTAGAAAACCTGGCCACGTCAGGAATATCACCCAGACAAAGCAGGGAGTGTCACTGTGACAGCCCAAAGCTCCCAGTGGAACTAGGCTGGAGGTGTCACAGCAACCAGAGGATGGAGATGCCGAGATCAGATTCAGGGAAAGCCGGAACAACTCACTCCCGTCGGAATGTGGCCATGCAGAGACCACCGTAACTGGGGGTTTTTTTAAAACAGAGATAATTAAGTCTAAAAAATTAAAAGCCTGGTGTGGGGCTGGCCTGAAAGGCAGCACAGGGACATCCATCCATGTCCCCACAGCTGCCCTCTCCTCGGAGAGTCTTTCCTGCTTTGACGTGCTGTCCCGAACACCTCCCGAAGGGGACTGTGGAGGGCAAGGGAGTGTTTCTAATGGAGAAGGTGGATTAAGTGCTGCTAACACAGAGCAGAGGGCACAACTCCCAGAAAAAGACTCTCCTTCCTCCAAATGCACCCTCCAGCCCCACCAGAGCAGGTTTCCCCCAGCCCACTGGAGACAGCATTCCACAGATCTGTCCCTCCTTGCCAACAAGTGAAGTGGGAAGGATTTTTCTGCAGCGCTGCTGCCACTCAGGCATTTGGAGATGCTGTTCCCAAATTTCCACCTCCAGTATCAAGCTCTTGGTTCCAGGATGCTCCAGAACAAAGCCTGTGAGAAGGTGCCTGGTGGTTTCTCGGCCAGGGAAGTCAGTGATGTTACGGAGGAGGAGGATTGAAGAAGACAAGGAATGCAGGAGGCTGTGGGAAGCCAGCAAAGGGAACCTGAAGAGGGTGGGGTGGGGCGTCAGGGAGGATTTTGGACAAACTCAGAGCACAGAAGGTTCCAGTGCCTGCAGCCCGTGTGAAGACCTGGAAATGGCTTGGCAAATGGTGGGAGGTGAAAAAGCAAGCAGGGAGCACACGGAGGAGGCTGAGGAGAAAGGAAGAAGCTCAGAGGAACGGCACCGTCTGCTGGACTAAAGGGCAGCTTTTCCCTCTCCAAGAGCTTTGTTTCTGTCCGGCTCCTGGGGGAGGAGAGTTGGCCTGGAGCTCCAGCAGTAACTTTGAGTAACTTCTCAGGAAACAGCTTATTTAGATAGCACTGCCTATTCCTCAGAGGAGGGGAGAGAAGAACATATTGCCTGTTACTAATGAATGGCTTTTCCACAACTAACGATGTTTCCAGGGATGGATACTCCAAGGTCTCCCCAGCATCTCCACTAACAGGAGGGATTTTGGCACAAAGAGAGCACAGCTTTTCCACCCACGCACACCGCGACAGGAGAGAGTTAAATCTCTTCTCTGCTTCTAATGGAAAATTAAGCAGGCATGACGCATCTGCTCTAGGAGCCTTTTTCCTTATCTCCAGGATCAAAAAGAATTCCAGCGCTCCAAGAGCAGAAACTGAGAGCAGTTCGTTCCCTGCCAGCGCGTGCAGACTGGAGGAGTTCAGGTTGGACACAAGTTAAGGGTTGGACTCTCGCTGCAATAAAGAGATTGTTTCCACTGCCTGCAGGAGGAACAACTTTGGATCTTGATTTCTCTGCTCGAGCTTGCAGTAAATAAAAGCTTCGAGCAGAGCCCATCAAAGCTGTTTCAATTTCCAGGCTCTGGTCTTTCCAAAATTAACTCTTAGAAAATTCAATCTACACAAATGCCCCCTGGCTGAGGAGGAGAAAGGTTCAAATCATCAGGTGTTCATCACAACCTTCTGGGTCAAGGATGTCCCAGGAATGAGTCTGTGGATTTGCCACCCAGCCTGGAAAAGGCTTCAGCAAAGCGTTCCCAGAGACAAGAAAGATTCTACATTTAAATAATTTTGTCAAGTCGTGGTATCCAGATCCTGCTCAAGTTTTGCACAACAGCTGATGCTCAGCCTTCTATTCGGGTTCCTTTCAAACCTCAGTCCACAAAGCTGAACTGTTGGGAGCTCGTTTGATCTCAGCAGAGTTTTAGGTGTGACCTGAAAACCACAAACCCCAGTCCCCGAAGGACCCAGGGGCTCTGGGCAAGGCTTCTCCTCCTTTTACAAAGCACAGCCTCTCTGAAAGAAAGCAAACAAAACTTAATCGCTGCTCCCTTGAAGCAGTCAGCTCCACATCCCAAGGCAGAGCAGGTCCCTAACTCCCAATTGTTGGCTCTGGGAATTTTTATCTTGGTGGGGTTTTGCTGCATCTGGTTGTGCAAGTTTTTCTAACGTCACTTCTGATCAAGGTAGTTCCCAGTAACAACTTTCAGCGTATTCCAGGTCAAGGTTAAGAGGGAAAGGGAAATTGCACCAGGGAGGTGCTCCTGCTGCTCTTCGAGGTGGCCTGGAAGAGAGAGGATTGGAAATTCAAGGAGTTCTTGTAATTCGGAGGAGCTGTGACAAGGAAAGGGAAAAGCAGCATTTGTGACACCGTCAACGAATGACGGCAATGTGCAGATGCCTGGAAACAAAGCCAGTGTCAGCTTTAAACCCATCCACGGCGAATTGATTTCAAATCATCAGCTGTTTGCTCCAGCAAAGGCTGTTTTTTCCAGCAGAAATGCCCTGTGCATTTGGGAAGGAGTTTAACCAAGTCTGGAAAACATCCTGCTAAGCAGGACCTGTCTCCCAAGAGAGTCCAAGCTCGCACAAATTTTGTGCTGGGCGGGTTGGGAGCAATCCTGATGTTAATTCATAGTAACTGAACCTTGGGGAGGCCCTGGCACAGGGTGCCCAGAGGAGCTGTGGCTGCTCCACAACAGGAAGTGTCCAAGGCTGGGTTGGACGGGGCTTGGAGCAACCTGGGATAACGGAAGGTGTCCCTGCCCATGGAACTGGATGAGCTTTAAGGTCCCTTCCAACCCAAACCATTCTGTGATTCTCATTCAAACCACATTCACGGTTTGCAGCATCACCCTCTCCAAGCTCAGGAGACCCACGTAGAGAAGTCGAGCTTGCAGCCCTCAGCTGCTTTGAACTTCACATCTGCGCATGAAAATGAATTCCCAATTCCTTCCGCTGCCTGGAGCAGCTCGGATTTTTAAGGGGGAAAAGGGAGCCCCAAATGAAAGCTCCTCCCCAAAAACTCACAGGTACACGGAGGGTTTGCAACACACGGAGCAAACACAGCCAGAGCCCCATGGAAACCCCATCCCAGATTAATCAATCCCTCCCACAAGCAGCCAAGGAAGACATTAAGTCTTCAGGCTGCTGGGGAATTGCCGGAAGCCGGGAATGACGGCACCGGCTCTCAAGGCTAATTGGCAACGACAGCTAAATTTGATGCTATCCTTGCAAATTCTCCCTGTCAGCCCCGATGGGATTTAGGGATCGCTGAAGCACGGAGGACAAGCTCCCTCTGCCGAGGCTGTGGATGCTGGGACGTGGAGGGCAGGATGCTCCACAACAAAAGGGATACAGCTTTTCCATCTCCAATTCCATCCATCCTGACATGGGTGCCTTTCCTATGGCAGGGCTGAGCTGGGACAGAAGAACTGGATCAGAGGATTAATCTGGATATTATATATTATTATTAATATAAGTATATATAATTAATTGTGTGTTATCTTATTTATTAATTATATTATCAATAATCTTGATATTATATATTATTATAATATCGAGGCTATTTGACAGGTAAAATGCTGTCCTCGCTTGGTCTTGGGGAAAAATCCAAACCTTTTGCATTTCCATCTTCCCTTGGATTATAGTTTTATAATTTGCAGCCAGATGTGAATTTTTATTGCCATAACTGCAGTCCCAGCTGCTGGAAAACCTGAAATCCAAACCACTCTGGGGGAAAAAAATTCCTTGTGTGGAAAAAGTCCATGAGAAGCCTCAGCCCTCACTTGCATGGGCTGTGAACCTCACAGGACCCTCCTGTGCTCCTGAAAGACCCCAAGATGCTTCCTGCTTCAAAGAACTTCCACGGATGGGAAATTCAGCCTCTGTCAAGAGCAACAGCACAAAAACCACTTGAATCCAGAGAGGTGAAGGGAAGAAAAGGGAATTTGCGTAGCAGAAAGGCCAGGCAGGAGGGAGGATTCAGTAAGGAGAGAAGCTTGGCACAGCTGCCACCTCTGTCTTCAGCCCTGGGGTTGGGCACCCACCTCTTTACCTGGCCCCCACATTCCAGGTGCTCCAGGATTCCGGCAGGGAACAGTGAGGAGAGGCCATCAGCATTCCCCAGTCCCAAGCAGGATCTTACAGAGCAGTGGGAAAAGCTTTAAACAGCCCCTGGGAGGAGGTTTGGAGATGAATTTCAACCCATGGCCTTGATTTCTTGCCTCCCCAGTTGCCTGGACCAAGGCAGTTGATAAATTTGGGATTTTCAGGCCACCTGACCTTACACGGCCAAGGCACATGGCTGCTCCTCCTGCTTCATCTCCCCCAGTGCCCCCTGCTTTTCTCTCCCACAACCCTGCGAATGCCTTTCCTTGTTTTCCAGGGCCTCCTCATTGTTCCTGGCAGGATGGGCAGAGCACAGGGCGCACAATGAGGTACCCTCTGTTCAGGATGTACGTTGGTCATCCCAGGGCAGGAAAATGCTTATGGAGGGGCTTCCTCAGCCAGCTGCCTCCTCACTGTCCCTCCCCCTTCCCAGCAGCTTCTCAGGATGATCCTGGTGGTCTGATTACCAGCCACCCGTCACGGGAACTCACTGCAGGTGACCAAAACGTTCATCACCCATGGAAGATCCCATGGATATCCAAAGCCCGCCACAGGTAAATGTACCTCTATCCCAAAATCTGAATCCCACCCGGGGCTGGAAGAGCAATCCAGAGGGATGTGTCCATTGTGTCCATCCCATCTGATGACAGCAGCCTCCATCCTCTCCGACGTCACGTGAGCAGTAAAGGAGCCCTGGAGTCCTTTCATCCCCTGCCAGCCTTTGTCCTTGGCACACACGGAACTCTTGGGCATCCTGAGCGCGGGGCCAGGACTGGTGTCCATCTGCTCAGCAGCCCGTGGAACAAAGACTTCTCTGGGTGTGCAGCCCACGCTGAGCTCTGCAAATGACATTAATTAGTCTATAATTAGTTCTTAGCTATCATGGTTCAGGATAGTGCGTCCACGTCAGCCCCGCGTCGTGGACATCCTCCCTGGGGGCTTGTACAACTCAAGGAATTCACCCTGACATCACTGCGCCTCGTAAATCCCAGATCTGAGGCAGCTTTTTCCATCTCTCAGGCTTGAGTTCACTTCCTGAAATGGCTCGTGGTAGATTAGGGATTGCGGGGTTTGGGTGCCAATCCCAGGCATCAGGTTTCTACACACTCCGAAAAGTTCAGGGGAAAATACAGACTGGATTTTCCCAGGACAGTCAAATTTGCTTCAGAGTTAAAAACCTCATCGATAATTATCTCTCAGTGCAAGTCACGCCAGCCCTGCCAAAGGCCAAGAACCATCCTGTCCATCTACAAGGACAGGACCCAGGTCACTTAGAATCAAATAATCCCAGGATCATTTAGGTTGGAAAAGAACTTCAAAATCATCGAGTCCAAGCTATGATCAATCCCCACCTTGTCATGTCCAGTCATTTCTTGGGCACCTCCAGGGATGGGGACTCCAAACCTCCCTGAGCAGCCCATTCCAATGTTGAATCCCCCTTTCTGTGAAGGAATTCCTCCTGATGTCCATCCTGACCCTCTTGCAGCACTGAGCAGTGCTGACATGGAGCAGCGTGGATTTCAGGATCATGTGGAGCTGCAAGCACTGAGGCCCCAAAAACGCAGTGACAGCCTCACCACAGATTTTCTTCACACCTTCACTGCTCTCCTCGCTCATCCAGAGGGCATTTCCTGGGGAGGACTCATTCCTGTCTCAGGACACATCCTCCTTCCCCCAAGCACTGACCTGTTGCTCACACCTTGCCTCACCTTCACCTCACAACCCCCACCGCTGCTGGTGGATGTCCTGTGGGAAGCCCAGGAGATGCTCAAGGTTTGATCCCCATTTGGGGCTGGCTTTTGGAACAATGTGATCTTTAATGTCCCTTCCAACCCAAACCATTCCATGATCCTCTGCAGGGACCGGGGAGTTCTCACTGACCTTACACCATCAAATAACTTCCCTGTGTCTTTCCAGGGGCTCAGCATCCAAGACCTTCCTTCAATTCATGTGGAATCACAGACCAGATGACCTCCAGGGGTGATGGCTCAGCAAAACGTCTGAGTCTGCCCCCACCAGTGGGAAAGAATCAGTTAAAAATACCAGAGTGGTTTGAATCCCTTTTCCTCTGAGGCCTGAATGAGCCTGAGGGAGGAAAGTGCTCCTCAAGGCCCTGACATCTGAATGTGCTGCTAAGGAAGAGGTGTGTATCACATCCACAATAATTCACTCGGGTTTGAAGGCTCCAAGTGGCCTTTGAATGACAATTTGCTCACAGAGGCCGTAAATACACGACGTGATTTATTGGGCTTTGGTTAACATGGGAAACAACCCAAGAAAGGGATTTTGGAATGGTGGCTTTGCATTTTTTAATGTGTGTTCTGTCGAGCCCAGGAGCCTGAGGAACAGGAGGGTTTGGGGAGGGGTGATCACTTGACCCAGCAGTGAAAAACAAGATTTTGAGTGCAATTAACAGCTCAGTTTGCTGTCTGTGGTTACTTTTATTTATTGATTAATTGGGTGCAACTGCCTGGTGGAGTTCCCAGATTTTGGGGAGGAAGAGATGTTGGAGAGATGGGAGAAAAAAACGGATAGAGATTCAGGATCTCAAAGCCTAAAGGAACCTGGAGAAGCCTTGATTCACAGGGCGCTGCAGGAGCCAGCAGGCACAATCACGGGGAGATACACCCACGGAAGTCACCAGCTCAGCAGCTTCCAGGATACTCCTCAGGTTTCCAACATCAAATTGCTTTGAAAGCAGAAAATATCTGCTCAGAGGAAATGTTTCCCCACAACAGTTGATGGAAGCATCTTAGCCAGGTCCAAAATCTAGAGGAGATTTTCCAGTGATGTCCATGTACCAGTTTGGACAGGCTGGAGAAACCTTCTCCAGGTCTCCAGAGCGGTAACTCCTGGTTTTCACCGTGCCCTTGAACCTCAGCCTTTTCCACCCCAGCTAAACCCAAACAGTTCGATCGCAAAGCCACCAAAAAAAGTTGTTGTTTCACCACAATCCCTTCACTGCACCATGACTTCGTGCACTTGGGGTGGAAAGAGGACACAGCAAGGGTGCTTTATTGGAAGTTTCCCTGGATTTTTCTGCCACTGATAAGAGATTAAACACATGGACATCTTTTGTGGTGTCCCAGACAAGGGCTGGAGCTCCTGGATCTTGGCGGAGCAGAGGAAGACAAGAGCTTTGCAGGGATCTCATCCAAGGCTTTTTTCCCCAAAGCAAAATAAGAATTTTCTCTGGAAGCATCAAAGGCTTTTGCAAAGAGAAAGAAAAGTTTCCAACTTGGGTTTGGTTGGAGCCAAACCTGTGTCCTCATCCAGTGGGTGAGGGGCAAGGGTCAGGAGGCAAAAGTGCTTGGCTCTGGAGGAAAAGAGCCTCAGGCGAAGGGGAAATCAAATGAGAAATAATTTTTAAAAAACCCAAAAGGAAGTTTCAGACCTTTCCTCATGACTCATGCAGCATTATTTGCCAGAAATTATTCAAAATTACTCTTCTGGCCCACGCTGCTCTTCCCCACCTCTGGAATTCCCATGCATCCTGCTCCTCTGAGCATCCACGGTCCTGGGGACCCCCAGCACCCACCTTGCTCCTGCCTCCAGAACCCAAATAAGCCAGGAGAAAATCCCTCTCTGGCAGCTCCACAAGGAGAAAAACAGGGCACCCTTGTTTTCAGTATCTATTCAGCAGCTTAAAAGAGCAGGAAATTTGGGCCATTTGCTTTATCCATTGTATCTTCTGTTATTCATCAATTTTAGAAAACAGCCTCTAAAATTGTTTCCGGCTCCCCTTTCCCATGTAAATCACTCCAAGGTTTTGTGTTTTTGTCTTCCAAAAAAAAAAAAAAAAAAAA
>VZTD01003612.1:67460-82035 GCA_013397725.1 Rhagologus leucostigma
AAAAACAGAAAGAAAAAATAGCCAAACATTCTGTTGTTCGCAGCAATATTTTTTTTTTTTCACTTCATTCCAATTTAGCAGCTCCGTGGAGCTCCCCTTTCCCTAAAAGCCTGGAAACAGAGGAAGCAGTTCCTGCCTGCGGCTGCACGCAAGCAGCAAATGCCACAGCTGAATGTTGTTTTCCTGTCCCCTCTTACTGCTCCGTCAGCTCCCTGCAGCATCCGAGGGAGCAATGGTCAGCCCAGGGAATAACCCCCCTCCCGGAGAGTTTTCCAAGTGCTGACTCCGCTCCAGCCCCGGGGATGATGGAAAAGGCTCTTTGCAGCCGGGGCGTGGTGCTGCATTTTGGGACTTCAAGGCAGGTATTGCAATGCTCCGGTTTGGGGAGAAAATCAGGATTTTTTTATATTTTTTCACAGCTAAAGGAACATTTCTAGGTTTGGGAGGAGATGTGCAAAGGCAAATAAAAATGAGATGTGACAGTAACCGCTCCTGACAGCACGAGGCACACTTGGAACCCTGTCTTGGATGATTCCTAAAGGAAGAGCCAAGGCTGGCACAGACCAGGTTTAATTTAAAGGGAATCCCTTTGTTTTCCCACCAGGGTCCTGCCCTGCTGATCCCAGACTGGATCCCCACATGGATATTTCAGTAGATACTTCACTTGCTGTTTGCCTCAAAGACTCAACTTCAATACTCATGTAAAAATATTAAAAATATATCTATTTCGGTGGTTTTAAGCTCCATTTAAACTAGATATTGGGAAGGAATCCTGCCCTGTGAGGGTGAGGAGGCCCTGGCACAGGGTGCCCAGAGAAGCTGTGGCTGCCCCTGGATCCCTGGCAGTGCCCAAGGCCAGGCTGGACGGGGCTTGGAGCACCCTGGGATAGTGGGAGGTGTTCCTGCCCACGAAACTGGATGAGCTTTAAGGTCCCTTCCAACCCAACTCATTCCATGATTTTATGATTTAGCTGCACCCATTTCCCTTGCCAAGGTGCAAGAAGACCCCCTAAGCATCCATGAGGAGCCTGGACCTCCTCTAACCTTTCCCAGAAGGATCAGAAGGAATCTGGGATGATCTCAGCTGAGCCCTGCCAGGATGTGCAGAGTCAGGCCAGCCACTTTCCAGTGGGTTCACACACACACACACAGGAGGGAAAAAATAATAAAAAACCAAAGCAAAAAGAAATATTTCATGTTCATGTTGCAGCTTTTGCTTCTGGAAATCCCCTGTTTGGCCCGGAGTGAGTCAGCCGAATTGCTGACCTTGGAATTATGATGGGAATGCCGTGTGACAGAAAAGGAGGGCAGAGCAGCCCGGCTGCGGCGCGGAGCACTGGGATGAGCCAGCAGCTGATGAGCTCATAGGTCCGACCGTGCTGCAAACGCAGCATTGGTGTGGGAAGAGAGAACTGCTGTATTCCAGCAGAAAGGTAAATCCAAGGAAAACAGCTCCTCACGCGTGGAAACAGCCCATCCAAACCCAGCATCCTCAGGGATGGGTATGAAACAGGTTGCCTGAAGAGTTCAGCAGAGTATTCCCATTTTAATCAGAATTTTTCCAGGTTTTGAGGCAGCTCATCCGATGCCTCATGCCTCAAAGCAAACAGAGAAACAAAATCCAGGTGAATATTTTTTGCCCGGGAAAAGTTTGTCAGTAAAATGTCCTGGCAAAGCCGAGCTCGTTTTTGGACCCACAAAAGGAAGCGTGTAATTAATCAATTGATTGATATCAGAGTTGTTGCCACTCTGAGAGGACAAGTAGGGAAGGAAGGTGGACTTTAGTCACTGCCAGGAGAGAAAGGTTAGATCCTGAAAACTCATCCCACGCTGGGAATCCAGTTATGGAAATACGGGGTAGTCCGGCACACGTTTCTCCAGGTTTGGAATTCTTTGCCAGGCACTGACCTGTGGATGGCAGGTTATCCTTCCTCCCTCTCAGACTGAAAAATCCCCTCTTTTCCTGGAACAAGCAGAAAGTTAGGAGGAAATTGCAATTACTTTTTTCCTCAAGTAATTTCTTCCGTTGCCAAGGGGAAAATCCAAATGGAACATCCAAGTCAAACCTTGGGAAGTTTTATTATGGATGTGTCCTAGAAGTTGTCACCGTCCCTTTGGATGCCCAGCAGTTCCCAAAGCACGATGGAACATGACTTTTTACTGGAAAATCCCACTGATTGCAGCGATGCTGGAATAAGGCAGCAAGTACCTGCAGGGCTGAGACAACTGGGATCCTTCAGCCTGGGGAAGAGAAGGCACTGGGGAGACCTTGGATCCCCTTCCAGTGCCTAAAGGGGCTCCAAAATTGTGGGAGAGGGACTTAGGAAAAACGCCTGGAGAGACAGGACAAGGCGGAACAGCTTCCCACTGACACAGGGCAGGGATAGATGGGATATTGAGAAGGAGTATGGATATTGGGAGTTGCAAGATGAGCTTGAAGATCTCTTCCAACCCAAACCATTCCATGATTCTGTGATCAAGGGGATGAAGCCAGACTCCCGCTGAGGAGTTGATATCAGCACGTTTCCCGCAGCACAGTTTTTACTCACCTCCCGATTTCCCAGGAAAGCAGAGGTGGGCTGCATACCTCGGAATGATAAGGGCAAAAAGGAGTCCCTACAACCTCACCGTGACCTCAGCAATGGTGTCTCACTTCTGCCTTCTCCTAAAGGATCTGTGCCTGTTGCAATCGCCCTCCTGGTGTGCCCCAAGCCTCCTCCACTCCAACCCCATCCTCCTTCGGAGCAGGAGCAGGAGATAAGTGCTTAATGAGCGAGCAGAGCACATAGTTTCCCTGCAAGAAGCATCTCTCCAGGTTCCTGCCAGATTCCAAGCCTCTCCCCCGTGCAGACCGCCCTGGGAGTCAGGAATTATCAGGGGGTTTCAAGAGACTTCCCACCGCGGCACCAGACAGGGAACCCGCAGCCTTTCCACTCCCAAATGCAAGATTGGGGTGATGGTTTTCAGGGGGGGAAAAAGCCCTGGGAGTCCCAATGGAGCTTGGGAACACACAGAAAAAGGGATCCCAGGAGTTTAGGGAGCTAAATTCATTAATTCTCGGAGCAGAGGAAGGCTTGGCCTCCATTCCTTAGGTCACAGCGACAGCAGAGGAAGTCTGGCAGGGCCACGCTGTGGGATGGAGATTGCTCTCCAGGGTGACTCCAAAAGGCAATAAAAAAAAGACAATAAGGAGAAAGATAATAAAAACCCTCCAGCTTTTGATTTTCTCCCGGCAGTGCCAGGCTTTTCAGGAAGGCCTAATGTTTGCCTACAGATTTACTGGCCCCCAGGCACAGGGGGCAAAGGGACAGAGGTGACGTTGCTTGGCAGCTCCAGACAAGGCTTTGCCATCGAGCTGAGCAAAAATAGGTGGACAGAAATGGGGTCAGAATTATCTTTTTCCCTGAACAGCCCTGAAAAAGGACCAGGACCTTGAATCAGAATTATTCCTGCTGGAGGCAGCTTTTTCTCCTTCTAACAAACAAAATTCCCAGCCTGTTCTGCCGGGAGTGGGAAAGGCTCTGGAGAAACAGTGTCACAACCTCAAGGCATGCAGCTGGAGAGTCACCAGGAATCCTTGGGATGATAAAAGCTGGTGTTGGCTACTCCAGGGGCCAAGAGCAGCTCCAGTTGTTCTCCTTGGCCTCCACCACAGCAGAGCTTGATGCAGCCACCACCCAGAGCTCACCCTGAGGGCACAAAGAGGGTAAAAAGCCCAAATCCAAAGTCAACACAGAACCTTGAGGACCATCTCTCCTTGGAGGGCTTGGCTGGTCCCATGAGGATCCCGTTAGGGATGAATCAGGACAGTGGGACCTGATTTTCATCCATCCATTAAACCCCACTGGAACTGGGTAGCAGATGAGGGAGGATGAGAGGGTGGAGTCAAACCTGGACACAACGAATTCCCCTCACCTTTCCGAACCCTGGCTGTCCAAACCCGGGTGCTGGACATTCCCAAGGGATGCTCCTGGAGGAGAACCAAGCTTGTGGCTCAAACCCTTTGCTGATGATGCTCCAAGGACAGCAATGGGAAGGGCTGGGCTGGGGAATGGGATGTGGAAAGAGCAAAAAACATCTTCTGAGGGGAGCTTGGAAGTTTTACCTTCACACTTCACTTTCTCTTCTTTTTTCCCCTTGGAACAAGAATGCCTAAATAGATGTTTTTGGAAAATCTGGAAAGTTTTCTTCCAGGGGAATTGAAATATTACAGTGATATTAAAGATTTATGGAATTAGGTGACCATCAATACGAAAGGAGAAAGCTCAGCTTGGTTTCTTTCATATTCTTCTCTTGACATAATTTGGTGAAACGAATGCACTCCCTGAGAAGGATTTGATTGCAGCAAAGCCATTTCCCATGGAAAGCCGCTCTGCCTGGCTAACTCCAGTGCCAGGGATCATGGAATTTCATGGATGATGGCCAATATCATGGCTGGTGGTGGAAACACAGCACATGGAGCATCCAAGATGTTCATTACTGACAGCTGTAGTCTGGAGGAAACCCCTCCAACAGCTAAAAATCAAACATTCATCCTCATTAAGGCGACATAATTCTTAGTTTTGTTCCCTTTTATTGTTTTTTTAGGAGATTTTAGTCGGGTTTTTTTGTCAGTCCTCTCCAACCAATGACTCTCTACCCCAAAAGCCAAAACTGTTCTCCACCCTTCTTGCAGATGAGACACTTTGACCACATTTTGGATGTCCCCCTGTGAGGTGACTCTGCTGTGCCAGAAATCGCTCACACGCTTTATAAACACTGCCGGAAACGCCCGGATATCAGGAAAATCCTAAAAAAAACACCCGAGAAAACCTAAAAATCCATGCCTTTCAGCTATGGATGTGTGGAAAAACACATTAATCTTGCAGAACACGGCCAGCAGACAGGAGCCAAAAGGTTGCCACCGGGGTGTGGTGAAGGGGAGACATTTCCATGCTATTGCTCAGCAGGTCACAGCAACAGGATGCTGATAACATCCTGCAAACTTCCTCCCTCAGCCGGCCTGGAAAAAAATCCCGAAAAATGAAGGCCCTGAGGCACATCAGGAGCAGCCAGCCATTCACAAATCCACCTTCTGGGAATGCTGTGCTTCGGGGCAGGCCGGGGATGCGTCGCTTTTCTCTGGTTGTAAAGGAGACAATTGGAAAGGAAGGAAAATAGGGAAAATAGGGAAAACAGGGAAAACAGGGCAGAGCTCCATGGCCAGCAGGACTTTGGGGTGATGGCTCAGGGATCACAGCGCTGGCACAGTCGCTCCTTTTATTGTTCCAGATGGATTTTCAATGGAGCAGCACTGGAAAAGAGGTTTTTTAATAGCTGGGTTTACACATTTTCCTTGTCCTTTGGAGTTCAAAGAGGTTCAGAGTTACGCTCTCAACGGCACAGAGATAAATCCAGGGGAAGGCAAAGCAACAGGAGAGAATTTCCTCAAAAGGCAGGGAGAGCAGGAGATTCCCACCTCACTCAATGCCTTTAAAATCCATGAAATTAATTCAATTCAAGCTTTGACAAGAGATGAGCAGGATCTCTGCAGTGCAGTCAGGCTCGTGGCAGGGAGCAAAGAGAAGAAAATTGTTTCCCCAGAGCACTGAGGGATTTTTTTTCTCCTTTTGCAAAGGAAAACACAAAGAGAGGCTCAGAAAGAGAAGCGAAACCTGCCTGCAAAGAAAAATGGCTGAGAATAAAAAATCTAAAAAAAAAAAAAAATCTAAATATATCCTGGTTTGAGCAAAATAATTTCCTACAACAAGGTCACTAAATTCCAATTCACTCCAGTCATGACACTTGGTTCTCAGGGAGGATGGGACAGGGACCTCTGTGAGATGCCAGGGGCATTCCCAGACCCCAGGGAAGGGGATTTTGCCTCTGAACGAGACTCAATTCCCCCAAATCCTGCACAAGCCATTCCCAGACATTTCTTCTCTGCATTTAACTCTCACCCTGCAAAAAGGGAGACGTTCTTGACACAGCCTGGTGGGCGGGAGGAGGAGGAGGATGTGGGACAGCGCTGCTGAGGGGATTTCTTCTGCTCGGAGCAGTGTCAGCAGAGCCGGGCTGCTGGTTAAACCACAAACCTGAGCTGTGGGGACACCAAAATGCCACGAACACGAGGAAAATGCAGTCCTAACCCTTCCATTTCCTCAGCTCACTTGAAGTGGATGAAAATCATGGAATCATAGAAGGGGTTGGGTTGGAGGGGACCTTAAAGCTCATCTCATCCCATCCCACTCCGTGGGCAGGGACACCTTCCACTGTCCCAGGCTGCTCCAAGCCCCGTCCAGCCTGGCCTTGGACACTTCCAGGGATCCAGGGGCAGCCACAGCTTCTCTGGGCACCCTGTGCCAGGGCCTCTCCACCCTCCCAGGGAAGAATTCCTTCCCAGTATCCCATCTGAACTCAGTTTGAAGCCAGTCCCACTCTCCTGCACAGCAATGCAGGGCCCCATCCCCCTGACGCACCAGCTCCGGGTCTCTGCCGCTGAACTCCAAGCCCCGGGAATGCGCTTGTTCCCAAAAAGGGGAACAGCTGGGGACAGTGTCCCAGGCGTTATCTCCCACCCCAATTAACACCTTTGAGCGGCCGCCAGCCGCGGGCTGGGAAGTCAGCTTTGCTCTGCAGCCCGCTCCTCGCACCAGAGGGAGCTTGCCAGCCCCTGCCTCCCATCCCTGCTCCCCTTATCTCCCCCCGGAGCTTTCCTGTTTACATTTCCTGTTAGATTCCCGTAATTAATGCCCTGACAGCTCAGACTGGTTGGGAATGGTCACTCGGCACAGCCGGGATGAGCAGCAGCTCCTGCAACCCCCACACCTGGAGATGCCCCCAGAATTTTGGGATGACACCCTCCCCTGTAAAGCTGATTGTGGATTTGCCTAAGATTTGCTCCCAGTGGGGAGGAAGCAGCAGCCCCAAATGCACCCGGAGGGCTCCGCCTTAGGATGGATGGAAATATTCGCTGTGCTGGGCGTGCAGTTTTGGCTGCACATCCCAAAACCGGCTCCAGGCAGCCTTGGCACAAGGGGAGCAGCCTGGGACACTGCAGTGGGCACTGTAAAATGTGGCACGGGGAGATTCCCTGATCCTTTAATCCCTCAGGAGGTGCAGTTAATGCCCAGCATGCAAGTATTTGTACCCTCGCACGGCACAACGCTGCTTTTCCCAGAAAATGCCCCAATTCTCCCTATTTTCCCTCATTTCTGCCCATTTCACCCTGCAGCAAATGGAAAAGCTCAGGCACAGCTGCTGGTGTCTGTCCAGTGCCAGGGCAGGGGAGGGAGGACGGAGAAGTATTGAAAACTCAAATACAGCTTTTACACATTTTCTTCCGTTCCCGTTTCCCAGACTATCCCTAATTTCCAACAAAACGGGCCACAGGGATTCTCAGCTCTTGGTCTAGGAGTGGGTCAGGCTCGATGACCGACAGGCATTTTCTTGGAGAGAAGGAAAAAAGAGAAACCTGCCCAGATTTCCCTGTAGCCACCGGGAGAAGACTCCACCGCCCCATCCCGGCGCTCAGATCCCGCTAACATCCAACGCCATTCCTTCCAATGCCGGTGGGGGAAAGGAAAACCAGAGCCATAAAACCCCATCCCTCCCCCCTTAACTGGAGGCCAGGCCCCTGCAGATCCCTATCGGAATCAAAGCCCGCAGCTGCTGGATGTGTGGCAGGGACGCTTTGGTGGAAACAGCCCCCTTGCTGTTATATGGCATCCAGGGGGGCTGTGGCCGTCGCCTTTCCAGACCCCTGGAATCCCCGGGGGATTTGGGGAGCTGCAGCACAGCTGTGCTCGCCCTCATCCACACGTAGGGTGATAGGTGCCATATAAAAGAGCAGAGTGGGGGCAGATATGGATCTTCAAGGAGGGAGGGAAATTTGGCAGGAGGGCGAAGTAAAACAAGAAGAAAAAGAGGGGAAAAAAGGAAAGGAAAAAAAAAAAAAAGGAGAAGCTTTGAAATCAAAGCCCTGGTTGATCCCACACTGAGGATGGGGAGATGAGAAGGGAGAGGTGGGTTGGGAAGGGAAAGCCATCCCTGGGGTGTGGATGTGGTTGTTGTTAACACCTTCTTGAGGTGCACACAGAGAAATCTCACCAGGCCCAGCAGAGACAGAGGTGTCTGTGCTGGTTTCTCCCAAGCAGGTTTCCTTGAAGAAAATCAATTTGGCTCCAGTGCCTGGGAGCTCTTCTGCTTAACTGATAACCCCAAAACATCGATATTCAGCCTTTATCAATACGTGGCGGAAGCACAACAGAAATAAGCCCAGATCTGGAGGGAGGGGCAGAGCATTTTATGCTTCAAGATGCAGAAAACAGCAGAACTGCACTCTGCTTTTGGCCCACAATATGGATTTTTTTCACTGCCTGAAGTTACAGACTGATCCCTGCACTGCTACTGCCCTGTAATTCCCTCCAGCCCCATTTTTCTAGCACGTTCAGCTCATTTCTTTTTTGCCTCCCATGCAGCAAATCCTGCTCATCCTCTGACTGTGATCAGCCCCTGCTGCTGTTCCCACGTTTCTTGCCCGTGGCTGATCCCTCACCCGGGGTTCCTTTCCAGCTGCCGGGCTCATCCCTGCCATAAACCTGAAAAGAACCTTTTCCTTCGGAAACCCCTTCAGCTGCCAGGGCAGACGGGCTTGGAAATGCCCCCTCTCCCTGCTCCTGCCTGGCGCGCTTCCATGTGTTCCCCAGCTGCAAGTTCTGCCTCCAGCAACCCTGACCCCGCTGCCGCTCCCGACCCGGATCCGCGGCACCCCGGGGTCGCTGGTGGTGTGGGAAGGGAATTGACCTTTCTGCAAGGATGAGCGAGGGAATCGCTGCTCTCGTTTTCCCCTTTCCCTCCAGCAAACCTCGCTGAGAGCTCTGCAGCAGCCTCAGCTCCTCCGCCTGGAAAAATCCTGCTCCTCGCTGCTGGGACAATAAATATTTTTCCCTCCACCCACCCGGGTCAAGAACCTTCAGGTCAGCCTGGAGGAGCTGAGGGTGCTCGTAGCTCGCTGCTTCCAGCCCCAGCATTCCCCCCGCACATCCCCCGCAGGAGCTGCTGCCGGTTTAGGATGGCATCCAAATCCTTTGGAGCCAGCGGCTGCGGCTGTGCCAGGAGCAGAGGCTCAGCTGTGGCAAAGGAGAGGGCAAAGAGCAGGAGCGGGACATGCTCAGGTGCCCTGCCCGCTGCTCAGGAGGGTGGGAAGCATCCTTTGGTGCGGGAGCTCTGCTTTTCCTGCGCTGGTTGCTAAGGGCAGCCCGGAGGAGCTGAGCTGCTGGCGAGCCCCTGAGGATGTGGGGAAATTATCCAGCTCGTTTGATGAAATCCTACCCTGGCTGGCAAAGGAAAAATCCAGCAGCACAACAAATCCTGCCTGGGGGCTCTGGGATTGGATTAGAAAACACAGCAGCCACTCGACGCAAAGCGCCAGCTCGGGATAAATTCAGGCTGCTGGTTCGCAGCTGCCCGCTCATCTGCGTGCTGGCAGATCCCGTGCTGGACCGGGAATTGTTTGTGTCGTTCCGCCCTCCTGCCTCGGACACCACCGCTCGTCCCCGGGCGGCACCGCTCTGGTTCATCCGGCACCGGTGGTGTGAGGGGGTGGAAGGAGATGATCCTCAAGGACCTTTCCAACCCAAACCAACCCGGGATTCTCCAGGCGCAGCCCTCGCAGCCTGTGCCGCATCCAGCGCTCACACCTGAGGCTCCCTCACAGCAGCTGGATGCGAGCAGTGCAGCACCCCAGACACCCGCAGCACCCGAAATGTGCGCAGCGCCTTTGGAACGTGCTGGAGAACATCCAAAATGTGCACAGCACCCTTGGAACCTGCTGGAGGGCACCCAAAATGTGCACAGCACCCTCGGTGCATTCAAACCAGCACCCAAAATATGCACAGCACCCTTGATGCGCTCAAATCAGCACCCAAGACATGCACAGCACCCTTGGAACGTGCTGGAGAGCACCCAAAATCTACAAAGCACCCTCAGTGCATTCAAACCAGCACCCAAAATATGCACAGCACCCTTGATGCATTCAAACCAGCACCCAAGATGGGCACAGCACCCTTGGAGCATACTGGAGAGCACCCAAAATGTGCACAGCACGCTCGGAACGTGCTGGAGAGCACCCAAAATCTACAAAGCACCCTCAGTGCATTCAAACCAGCACTCAAAACGTGCACAGCACCCTTGGAACCTGCTGGAGAGCACCCAAAATGTGCACAGCACGCTCGGAACGTGCTGGAGAGCACCCAGAGGCGCTCCCAGCACCCCAGCTCCACGCAGCATCCCCCAAACACGCGCACAGCTCCCGGGGCAGCCCCGGCCCGGCGTGCGGCTGGCTCTGGCTCTCACTAGAGGGAGGCAGTCTCCCAGAGAAGCCGCGGGAGGAGCTCTCCGGGCAGCGGGAGCTTTCCCAGCCGCCCGAAGAGGGACCCGAGGCCGCCTTTGAGGGAGGTCTGAGCTCCCGTTCCTGCCCGAGGCATTTCCCAGGGCTGAAGCTCCCCGGCGCTCCCCGGGGTTGGAGCTGTGCAGAGTCTCACCGAGAGCTGGGCTTGCCTGGCGCTATTTTGGGGAGCTGGGTTGCTCCAGCATCCCTGAATGACCCTCAAATCCCTAATCCCTCGCATCCCCGAAGGCTGGAATGTGTCTGCACCGCTCACCCAGGGACCTCTCTCCGTGCAGAGCTCCAGGTTTGGACGAACCCAGGTTTAGCAGGGTCCCGTCTCCATCCGGTCTCATTTCCTTCCATCCCTCACTGTGCAGAGAAAAATCCTCGGGAATCAGTCCCGGGTGGATTACAGCAGGAATTAAAGTGCTTTGGGAGCCGGGTCAGGCCAGGCATTGCTCACAGCACAGAAAAGAGCAGTTCCCCTAAATTTATTATAAAAATCTATTACACACAGGTAGTTAATTTGCTAATTGCCAGCCAGAGCAATCAGGAAGGGAGGAATAGGACTGATAAATCCATCTTCCCGTTGCATCAGGACTTCCTGAAGGAAAAAAAGATTATGGAGCCACTGGGAAGCGGCCTTTTAAAGAAGGCAAAATGAGTGGAAAAGCAGAAAATCGAGGGGTTTGCCTCAATTCCTTCTCCAGATGGGTTTTAGCTGGGACATTAAAGTTTAAAAAGCTTTCCAGAGAGTGTTATTCACAGATACTCAGGTATTATGTTGAGGCATAAAATAAATATGGATGGATATATATAAAATACAAAAATAAAATATAAATGTGACCACTGTCCGCAGGTTTTCAAGAACAAGGAGCAATTTTAAAAACACAATGTAATCTCCATGTTAAGATAATTGGAAAATTACCTGTCAGGCTGGGCAGCCTGTTACACATTTAATGATTAGATGATACTCAGAGGGATAAAGAACAAAAAGTTCCTGAGACTTGATGAAAAGCCCCTTTTTAAGCGTTGAGCTTTGCAGCTAAATCCTGAGTGTTTCTGAGGAAAAGCAGATATTTAAAAATCAATAGGGGTGGATGGTTCCACTTCCCCTCTCGCCTTAGGGAAAGGAAGAGCCCAGGGAAGGAATAAGTTAAATTTTTAAGGAAGTCTGACAAAAGGTTCGATTTTGTAACTCCAGGGTGCCTTTTCTAGGCTGATTTAGGGGAAAAACTGGAGTTTCTGCTTTCTCATTAGCACTCGGGGGGACATTTTTGCTGCTCAGCTGCCAGGGCTGCACCTCCTCCAGCTGAGACTTGTGCAAAACCCCTCCCAGTGCACAGCCAGAGGTTAGAAGGGACTTTCGAAGCTCGTCTAATCCAACATCCCTGCAATTAATAGGGAAATTTTCAACCGGTTCGGGTTGCTCAAAGCCCTGTACAACCTGACCCTGAACGTTTTTAGGGATGGGGCAGCCACCACCACTCTGGGCAATGCACACCAGAGTTTGTCCACCCTCTGGGGATAATCTCCCTCCTTTTACCTAATTAATGTTTGCCTGGTCCCACCAATATTCCAGCCTGGGCCAGATATTTCCAGTGGAGCAGCCAGCACAGCTTTTACCTTCCCCACTGCTGCTCTGCCTTCCAACACAGAATTTTCAGCAGCCCAGGCTGTTATATCCCAAAAAAAAAAAAAGCTGATTTTACCCCCACTAAACCCAGCCCAAAGAGGGTGCACGGGCAGAGTTTGTCAAACCCCCACAGGCTGTGTTTGTCCCCAGCTCAGCAGCGCATCCCACGGAAAGAGGAAATGGTTTGGAGGCTGCAAATCTTCTTTTTTTGTTGTTTTTTTTTTTGTTTTTTTTTTTGCAGATGAACCGAGGGGAAATGAAATGCTGAGCAACAGGGAAGGAGTTTTGCACTGGGAGAAAGTTTAGCAGTGGTCAAGCAGTTCCCACGGGGGATTTTCTGCAGGAAGGGATCAGCTGGGCTGCAGGACACGAGGTTTGGCGGAGGAAATGCTGCTGCAGTGGTGCCTTGGAGTGCCCAAACAGCCTCGGAGCCAGGCTGCTGGAACAACCAGCACTGGGATTAGTGCCGGGATAACCACAACCGGGATTTTTCCCTTGGAAAGCACCAGGTGATTCCTGCAAGCGGGCAGCTGAGCAGAGGTTTTGGGTTGAGCCCTGTGCCTTGAGAGCAGGATTGAGAACAGGATTTCTTCTTAATCCAGAGCCTTGCCAGAGTTGCACCTGAGATCAGGGGATTAGAGCAGAACTAAATCTTCGGGCTCTGGACACCCAAAACCAGCCCCCATGGAGCACCTGAGTCCTCCCGGGTTTCCAGCCCTGTTCATTCTGGCAAGTTTGCTTTGGTAAAGGAGGAGGATGCTGAGAAGCGGCACCCCAAGGGTGTCCCCGAGTAGCTGTCCCAGGGTTGTTCCCATTCCCCGTGGGATGGAAATCCCAGCACTCCCCTCCATCAGCTGCCCAACAGTTTATTAACCCGCTCACACGGGCACTTCTCTCCCTGCAGAGCAGCCCAGCAGGATTTTCCAAGCAGAAAACCCCCAAGGAAGGGAAGAGAGCAGAGCAGAGGGGGCACCCACACCCCCACGGTGGGGGCACCATCGAGGCAAGGGGAGCAGCAACCCCCTCTCCAGCTGCCCAAGAGCAGCCACCACTTCACCAGAAGGGTTTCTGGAGTCCCAGTTATCCTCCTCCAGCTTCAGGATCAGGGAATTTATGCTCCACTGCAAGTCTTAAAGAAAATCTGCCGGCAGCCATTACCTCTGATACAGCTCCCCCCGGGCTCAGGCAGCTCCAGCTCAGGCACAGCCGCCTCCAAGCACTTCCAAGGGATGCAGAGCACATTTCAAACGAGATCTGCTGCCCTACCAGCTCCAGCAGCAGCTGGAAGCAACAAGGAACAAGCAGCTGGCTCAGCCACGGCAGCAAACACCTCCAGCCCTCAGAGGTTACAGCCTTACAAGGTACATGAGCTGCTCTAGCCACTGAAGCATCAGAAAAAAAATAAATAATAACGCTGCAGCAGGAGCATTTCCTTTCCTCTGCTCCTAATTAGCCTCATTAGCCACAGCAAGGTGCACCATGCTGAATTTAAAGGGTCTGTGGTTAAATGGGTGTGCGGGAGAGGTGTCTGTATGAAGGTGAGCGTTGTTTGCTGCATAAATAATGGAAATAGGATTTGAAAAGCTGTTTTAGGGGTAGGGCTAGTGCTGCTGCAGGTACCCAGAATTATTCCGTTTGTTGGCCACGGTTTCCAGAGGTGACAATCCAGAAATACAAAATACACCTGCAAAAAAATCCCTAGGAGAGCTGCAGCGGAGAGCTGTGATTGCTGAGGCGAGCTCACAGTTTCCACTCCAGGAGGAAAATTCGTGAGGGCAAAAAATGAGCCCCAACATGGGAGGGACCAGCTGGAAAACCATCCAAGCCCAGGTCCTTGGTGGCTGGGGTGTCTCTGACCGTGTTCTCTTAGACAGAAACCTGCAGCAGCCACAGATTTAGAAATTATGCCCAGATTTATTGTTTGGCATGACCCGAGCCGAGGAATAAGCTGAGGGGGAAAAAGGAGGTTGGACTTTTAATCTCTAGATTCCTTTCAACCCCAAAATTCTGTGGTTCTATGAAAAGGGGACCTTGGACATGTGAGTGTAATTCCCCCAGGACCCTGCTGGGACCTTCCCTGAGGATGGAGTCTGCCAGCCCCTGTCAGGATACGGCCCAAGGTGATTCAAAAAGGTTTTCTCAGCCCTGCCAGAGCTGCAGAGCTTCCCTGCAGCAGCAGCAGCAGTGACTTGTACTTAAAAAAAAATCAGTTTTGTGTCCCTCCCAGGCAGCCCAACCCCCGTGGTTGGGAAGGGAGCGCTCCGAGCTCCCCACGGCTGTGCCGCGGGTTTCGGGGCCCCTGACGGAGGGAAAAGCCAGGGCTTTTCTGCGCTTGGAGAAGCGATAGGCTATTTTCAGGGAGTTTGCCAGGCCGAGGCAGCTCGGTGCGAGCAGCCACTGGGTGGCAATCGCCATCCGGCTGCAGCGCCGAGCATCCCTCCCCTTCGCCCCGCATGCAAATATGGGAACATCTGGCAGCGAAGGCTTATAAAGATAGCCCTCAGCTAAGCAAATACAGGAACAGGGGCTCAACCAAGCTGTCATGTAGTTAAAGCTTTTTTTTTTTTTTT